>PVLC010009591.1:37664-53711 GCA_004027655.1 Graphiurus murinus | reverse complement strand
GCTATACCCCCAGCCCTATTTTTTACTTTATTTTGAAACCGAGTCTCACTAAGTTGCGGAGTGCCTCACTAGGGAGCTGAGGCTGGCCGCGAACCCGGATCCTCCAGTCTCAGCCTCCCGAATGCTGGGATTACAAGCGTGCGCCACCACGCCCGGCTTAAAGACCCTTTTTAAAGACCCTATATCAGCCGGACATGGTGGCACATGCTTGTAACCCCAGTATTTAAGAGACAGGGGGATTGCAGGTTAGCAGCCAGCTTTCAGCAACTTTTTTGAGGCCCTCTGCAATCTAGTGAGACCCTTTGTCAAAATAAAAATAAAATAGGAGGAGGGTGTAGCTCAGAAGTAGATTGCCTCTAGGTTCAATCCCCAGTGCCACACACACACACACACACACACACACACACACACACACAAAAGACCCTATATCTAGAATTAGAATGCATTGGGACTGATGCATTGGGACTTAGGACTTCAAAATGTGACTTTAGTGGGGAAATATAATTGACCCCACCACCAATTCACTCTACTCTCATTTTCAGATCCCCTTGAATCTTATTGCTGGCCTTTTTGGACTCTTACTCAAGTTCTTTTTTTAATTTATTTTTATTTTTTATAATAATTGGTGCATTGTAATCATATATCTTTGTTAGGTACAAGCTGATAAAGGCATATATGAACACATTTCTCATTTAACCCCTTTCTCAATTGCCTCCCCATTCCCTCACCCTCCCTCCTTCTCAAGTTCAGTTTTAGTGATTGACCTTGATATATTTATGAAAGTACATCATGTGCATTAGGGTGTCTGCCCACCCCGTCCATCACCTTCAGTTAAGTCAACTTCTTTGCTTATCTAGTGTTTCTCCTTTTTCATCTGGAGACCCTCTTATGCCCCATCTTCTCCCTAGAATCCACATAATAGGGAGAACATATACTTTTTTACTCTTTGTGACTGGCTAATCTCACTTAACATAATGTTTTCCAGTTGCATGCATTTCCCAGCAAATAACGTGATTTTGTTCTTCTTTATGGCTGAGTAAAATTCCATTGTGTACGTATCCCATAGTTCTGTAATCCATTCATCTGTCGATGGACACCTTGGCTGTTTCCATAGTTTGGCAATTGTGAATTGTGCAGCTATAAACATAGATACACATGCATCTGATAGTTTCGTTTCCATTCTTTTGGGTAGATACCCAGAAGTGGTATTGCTGGATCATATGCTAGGTTCATTCCCGTTCATCTGAGGATCCTCCATACTGTTTTCCAAAGTGGTTGCACTAAATTGCAATTCCACCACCAATGTATTAGAGTTCCCACTTCTCCACACCCCTGCCAGCATTTGTTGTTGTTTGTGTTTTTTATTATTGCCATTCTGATTGGAATTAGGTGAAATTTCAAGGGAGTTTTGATTTGCATCTCTTTGATTACTAATGATGTTGAACATTTCCTCATACATTTATTGGCCATTTATATTTCTTCTTTTGTGAAGTGTCTATTTAGATCATTTGTCCATTTTTTGATTGGGTTATTTGTTTTCTTAGATGTTATTTTCTTGAGCTCTCTGTATATCCTAGATATTAAACCTCTATCAGAAGAGTAGCTGGCAAAAATTTTCTCCCACTCTGTGGGCTCTCTGTTGAGGTTTTTGATAGTTTCCTTTGCTGCAGGAAAGCTTTTCAGTTTAATGCAACCCCATGTATTGATCTTCCTTTGAGTTGCTTGTGCTTCTGGGGTCTTGTTGAGAAAGATTTTGCCTGTGTCTATGTGTTGAAATGTTGGTCCTAGGCCCTCTTCAAGTAGCTGCAAGGTCTCTGGCCTAACTTCCAGGTCTTTGATCCACTTTGAGTTGACTCTTGTGCAGGGTGAGAAAGTGGGGTTTATTTCCATTTTCCTGCATATGGTTAACCAGTTTTGCCAACACCATTTGTTAAAGAGGCTATCTTTTTTCCAGTGTTTTTGGCTCCTTTGTCAAAAATCAGTTGACTGTAAGTACGTGGGTCTGTGTCTGAGTCTTCTATTCTGCTCCATTGGTCTATGTGTCTCTTTTTGTGCCAATACCATGCTGTTTTTATTACTATGGCTTTGTAGTAGAGTTTGAAGTCAGGTATTGTGATACCTCCTGCATGGTTCTTGTTGCTAAGAACTACTTTGGCTATCCTGGGCTTTTTGTTGTTCCAGATGAATTTAAGGACTGATTTTTCTATGCCTGTGATGAGTGGCCTTGGTAATTTAATGGGTATTGCATTGAATCTATAGATCACTTTTGGGAGCATGGCCATTTTGATGGTATTTATTCTGCCTATCCAAGAGCATGGTAAATCTTTCCATCTTCTAAGGTCTTCATTGTTTTCTTTTTTCAACTTTTTATAGTTTTCCTTATAGAGGTCTTTTACTCCTTGGTTAGGTTTATCCCTAAGTATTTTATTTTGGGGGGTCCTATTGTGAGTGGAATTGTTTTCTGGATTTCTTTTTCAGTGGTTTTATGGTTGGAATACAGGAAAGCTTCTGATTTTTTTTAAGATTGATTTTGTATCCAGACACTTTGCTGAACTTGTTGATCAGTTCTATAGGGTTTTTGGCTGACTTTGTTGGGTCTTCTTAGTATCATGTCATCTGCAAAAAGGGATAGTTTTAGTTCTTCTTTCCCTATTTTTACCCCTTTGATTTCCTTCTCTTGCCTTATTGCTCTGGCTAGAGTCTCAAGTACTATATTGAACAGAAGAGGTGATAATAGACATCCTTGTCTTGTTCCTGTTTTTAGTGGGAACTCTTATAGTTTTTCTCCATTTAATATGATGTTGGCTGTGGGCCTTTATGATGTTGAGGTACATTCCTTCTATTCTGATTCTCTGAAGTGCTTTTAGCATGAATGGGTGTTGGATCTTATCAAATGCTTTTTCAGCATCAGTTGAGATGATCATGTGATTTCTGTCTTTGATTCTGTTTATGTGGTAAATTACATGGATTGTTTTTCATATGTTGAACCACCCTTGCATCCCTGGGATGAACCCGACTTGGTCATAGTGTATAATTTTCTTGATGTGGTTTTGAATGCACATTGCTAGTATTTTGTTTAGCAGTTTTGTATCTAACTTCATCAAAGATACAGGCCTATACTTTTCTTTTCTTGAGCTGTCTTTATTTGGCTCTGGTATTAATGTGATGTTGGCTTCATAGAATGTGTTTGGGAGGGTACCGTTTCTTTCTATTTCATGGGAATAGTTTGAGGAGTATTGGGATTAGCTCTTCTATAAATGTTTTATAAAATTCACTTGGAAAACCATGTGGCCCTGGGCTTTTGTTTGGTGGTAAACTATTTATTGCTGTTTCTATTTCTTTGATTGTTATTGGCTGATTTAAGTTTTCTATATCTACTTGACTCAATTTAGGAAGGTTATATATATCTAGAAAATTGTCAATTTCTTCTAGATTTTCCATTTTTTTGGAGTACAGTTTTTCAAAATAGTTTCTGATGATCTTCTGTATTTCCTCACTGTCGGTGATAATATCACCTTTTTCATCTCTTATTTTGGTAATTTGGATTGAATCTCTCTTTCTTACGGTTAGGTTGGCCAATGGTTTATCTATCTTGTTTATTTTTTCAAGAAACCAGCTTTTGGTTTTGTTGATTTTCTGTATTTTTTTAATTCTCTACTTCATTAATTTTTGTCCTGATTTTCATAATTTCTTGTCTTCTACTAGCTTTGGGGTTAGACTGTTCTTGTTTTTTGAGTGCTTTGAGCTGTGTCATTAGGTTATTTATTTGGTGATTTTCTGTTCTTCTTATGTGGGCACTCAGTGCTATAAATTTTCCTCTTAGTACTGCCTTCAAAGTGTCCCAGAGGTTTTGATATGTTGTGTCTCTGTTTTCATTGGTTTCTAGGAATTTTTTAATTTCTCCCCTTACTTCTTCTATGACCCAATCCTCATTCAGCAATGTGGTGTTCAGTCTCCATGTGTTTACATGGTTATTCTGGGTCTTCTTAGAGTTCATCTCTAGTTTCACCTCATTGTGGTCTGAATTATGTTACATTTTTTGAATTAGCCAGTGCTCGCTTTGTGGCCCAGAATGTGGTCTATTTTGGAGAAGGTTCCACGTGCAGCTAAGAAGAATGTGAATTCAGCTGTAGTTGGGTGAAAGAGTCTATATGTGTCTAATAGGTCCATTTGGTTTATGGTATTCTTTGGGTCTGAGGCATCTCTACTGACCTTTTGTTTAGAAGAACCATCTAGAGAATGTAAGAGGAGTATTGAAGTCTCCTAGTATTAGTGTATTGGGATGTATGTGTGTCTTTATGTCATACAGAGTTTGTTTTATGAAAGTGGCTGCACCTATGTTTGGGGCATAGTTTTGTTTGTTTTGGTTTGGTTTTTTTGCGGTACTAGGGATTGAAGTCCAGGGTGTTCTACCTCCGAGCTATACCCCCAGCTCTATTTTTTATTCTTTATTTTGAAACCGAGTCTCACTAAGTTGTGGAGTGCCTCACTAGGTAGCTGAGGCTGGCCGCGAACCCGGATCCTCAGGTCTCAGTTTCTCAAATGCTGGGATTACATGTGTGCGCCACCACGCCTGGCTTGGGGCATAGATTTTGATAATTGTTATTTCCTCTTGCGGGATTGTTCCTTTTACTAGTAAAAAATGACCTGCTTTGTCTTTCTGATAAGCTTAGTCTTGAAGTCTAATTTATCTCATATCATGGTTGCTACTCCTGCTTGTCTTCGAGTTCCATTGACATGGATTACCTTACTCCAGCCCTTCACCTTTAGTTTCCAGCCCTTCCTGGCTTTCATGACTTGATTTAGGAGGTCTGGAGTGATTCTAATTGGTTTGCCTCTAAATGTCACTTGGTCTTTTACTTTTGTGGCCCTTAGAATTCTCTCCTTAGCCTCTACATTAGTCAGCTTGATTATTATGTGGCGTGGTGAACCTCTTCTTTTGTCTTATCTCGAGGGAGTTCTATGTTTCCTGTACCTGTGTGTCAACTTCTCTTTCATGTTTGGAAAATTCTCTGATATTACTTCTTTGAAAAGATTGTTTATTCCATAAGTTTCAACTTCTAATCCCTCTTCTATGCCTATTATTTTTAGGTTAGCTCTTTTAAAAATGGCCCAGATCTCATCGATGTCCAATTCATACTGTCTAATTTTTTTTCTAAATTATGTATAATGGATTCATTTTTGTAATGGTCATCTTCTAAGAGTGATATTCTATTTTCCATGTGGTCTAATCTACTCTTTATAGTTTGTATTGATGCCTTCACTTCAGTTATTGCATCTTTCACTTCTTGCAATGCTTCTCTATGTTTCCTGTTCAGGGTGTCAGATTCTTTGTTTATTTGTTCCTTTATTTCTTTCCAACTCCCCCTACATTCTTTCCAAAAATCCTGTATTGTTTCTAGTATTAAAGATCTGAGTTGTTCTTCTGGTAATCTCTTGCCATTCTGGGTTGGTGAGATCTGTTATTGAGGGGTTTTGGTGGCTCATTGTTTCTTTGCTATTTTTCCTTCCCATGGTTTCCCTGTTCTTAAATTTATATCTTTGCTGCTCTTGCAAGTTTTCTCGTCCAATCTCTGCAGTGGGGGTTTAGAGGTGTCTGCTGGTATACACAGGGACAGGTTGCGTTCAGTGGTGAAGGTTGGGTGAGAAATCACAGTGATGAATTCAAGTATAGAGTAGAGGGTATGGTCCAGTGGAATAGGAGGTTGAGTGTGTTGCAGTGATATATTGTAAAGGTTAGTGATTGTAGATATGTCAGGGGATTCTGGTAGTCAACGTAGAGTTTTGAGTGTGGTAGTATGAGATGGTCTTGATATGAGACAGGAAAAAAAGGAAAAAGAAAAGAGAGGAGGAAAGGTGTTGAGGAGAAGAATATAGATGGGAGAGAGGGAGGGAAGCTTGTAAAAGGGATAAGGAGGGGATTCAACCACCTAAGCAAGAAATAACAAAGCAACCAATCATCCAAACAAACATAAATATATCAAGGCAATACAAAACGAAAACAGAGTAAAAACAGGTAAAACATAACACCAAAAAACAAAACAAAAAACCCCCAAAACCACAAAATAATAAGAAGAAACAAAAACATAACCCCTGCTAGTTCGTAAGTATAGAGCTTAAATTTTCGAGTGTGTCTCTGGCATTCTTATTTGCTCTGTCAGTGCAGGCAGGGGGTTCTGCTGATGCCTCTCCTGCTGCAAGCTTGTGTCTCTGAGCTCTCCACAGGGCCTGTCTGCATCCCTCTCTTTGCCTTGCTGGTGGCAGGAGTACAATCTATATGCTGGGCATTTTCCAGGGTGCCTGGAAGTTCTCTATGCCCTGTGTGCACTGAGTCCCTCCAGTATTTCTGCTCTATCCAATCGTTTGAAGGGCAGGTGACTGAGTCTGTGCTTTGTATAGGGGCCCCTCCGGGGGTGCAATTTCACTTACAGATCCCTGCTGTTCTGGTTCCAGTGGGAGGGGTGATCTGCAGTGTCCCAGGTGTTCTTGATCACTGTTGATCCTGCGGGGATATGCCGTCTGATTAGGGTGTGGAATTCTGTAGTCGCTTACTCCATTTCTGGTCATTGGGTGCACAGGAGGTCTTTGGAGGTCTTGCTGCTAATAGATGCTGCTCTTGGTGACTAGCAAGTTGATGGCTGGCAAGGTGGCTGCTAGCAAGATGGCAGCTGGCAAGATGGTGGCCGCCGGTTCTCAGTGCATGTCACTGCTGCGCACGTGCCGGGTCCTTTGTTCTCCCTGGGTTCTGGGTTCTGTTCAGCTGCTTTTGTTCTTTATTCACTTTTTTTTTTTTTTTTTTGCTGCTTTTTTTATTTTTTTTCATTCCTTCCATCAAGAAGCTGCATTTGCGGCAGTTTTGATTCAAGCTCTGCGGTGCAGTTGATCGCTGCTCTAGCTCTGGAGGGTTAGGTGAGCTGGGGTGGTCCCGACGGGGCTTATGCTGGTCTTACCACGGGTTCCGGTTGCTGTGGAAGGTGCGGGGATCTGCTGTCTGGTTAGGATGTGGAGTTTTGGAGTTGTTTACTCCACTTCTGGTTGCTGGGTACGCTGCCAGAGGGCCAAGGCACCGCTGCTGCATGGTCAGGCTCCTTTGCTCTCCCTGGTCGGCTTTTTGGGATCTCTTTAGTTGTAGTTCAAATTTCATTGTTTTGTTGGTTTTTTTGTTGTTTTTTTTTCTTCTGTCAAGAAGCTGCTTTTATGGCAGATTTGATTCAAGCTCATAGTGCCTGAGGAGAGGTGTTTGACTCAGGCGCCATCTCGGGCTCTCCCTTACCCAAATTCTTATAACCTGTAAACAACTAGCATATGCTCAACAGCTTCAATAAAATATTGTTAAAAATAGTAAACTAAGTTGATGCACATTATCTCTATTTCACTTAAAAGTATATATAGATCAGGGCACAGTAGTACACATCTGTAGTCCCAGCTACTGGGAAGACTGAGACAGGGGAATCACTTAAGCCTAGGAGTTTGAGAATAGCCTGGCAACATAGTGAAACCTCATCTCAAAAAAGGAAAAAAAAAAAAAGAAAAGAAAAGGTCCTTTGGAGATAATATACATGCGCACAGGAAGAGAGAAACTTCCTTTTCTGCAAAATGAGACATCTGGAATAGATAGTTTCTAAGGTTTCTTACAGTTTTAAAATCCAACAATTCTGCCAGGTGTGATGGCACATGCCTGTAATCCCAATACTTAGGAGACACACTGGAGAATCACAGGTTCAAGACCAGCTTCGGCAACCTAGTAAGACCTTGTTTCAAAACAAAAAATTTAAAAAAGGACTTCGGGTATGACTTGGAGGTAGAATACCTTCAGGTTCAATCCCCAGTACCCCCAAAATTAAGTAAAATAAAACCGGGCATGGTGGCACATGCTTGTAATCCCAGTACTTGGGAGGCTGAGACAGGAGGATCTGGTTTCGCAACCAGCCTCAGCTACTTAGTGAGGCCCTCTGCAACTTAGTCAGACCCTGTTTCAAAATAAAGAAGAATAAAAAACAGGATTGGGGGTGCAGCTCGGGGGTAGAATGCCCCTGGGTTCAATCCCCAATACTGAAAAAAAAATTAAGTAAAATAAAATCAATCCTACAATTCTGGATCAAGGACAATAAAAGTATAATATTTTGTTAAATACAATTTTAAAATATTGGATATGTGTTATAAATAATGGGCATGCAGGAAAAGCAGGGATTGGTTTGATAACTATAGGAGGTTTTCCTAAAATTTGAATTGACAATATAAAATATCTTGGAGAAAAGTCCTTCAGGTGTGACTGCTAATGCAGAGTCAAGATTAAACGGTCACAGTAACTCAAACTGATGGAATTTCCAGTTTCATATTGTTTCAAGAACCAGCACTTTCTTTCATAGTTGTATATTCTTCAAAACCAATACAGGCATGATGTGGTGGAGCACACCTGGAATCCCAGTACTTGGGAGACTGAGACAGGAGGATCAATCAAAGGTTCTCAGCCAGCCTCAGTAACTTAGTGAGGCATTCCACAACTTAGTGAGACTTTGTTTCAAAATAGAATAAAAAAGTGTTGGGGGTGTAGCTCAAAAGTAGAATGCCCTTGGGTTCATTCCCCAGTATCCCCACCCCCACATACACTCACAAAAAGAAGCAGCAGCACTTTCTTTCATAGTTTTATATTCTTCAAAACCAACCCAGGATAATCAACAATATACCCAAATACATTATATTTCCCATTTTCTCAACTTGTATTTTATTTTATAGTTTATTGCAGAAATAAATAGTAACATTTAATCAGTCTTAACTGATTGTCCATTTAGGCAGAGAGAAACTTCTGCGGTGTGTGGATAAATATCTGATTTTACAGTGTTTTACACATTGTTTATTTATATTTCCCAGGCTTATGTGGAAATCTGTTCATATGCTTTTCAACAACCCAGGATTACAAAGTAGATCTGCCAATCCCTAAAATTAGTTTTTTAAAATACCTTGTATAAGTCAAAAAATATGAGTCATCTCTTTGAAGGCTAAAGACAGGCTAATATTTTACTTTTCTTTTTTAGAAAAAAAAAAAGATAAGAACCAACTGTCAGCAAAAAAGTTGTGAAAATGTAGCAGTAATACTTAGAGGTCGCTTTCTGTGGTACTTTAAGACTTTCATATATTGCTGAGACTCATGTCTGACATCACATTGAAATCACTTTAGAATAAATAATTTTTAAATGAAACATTTTTTGAGGATGGAAAAGAGCCATATTGGATTTTATCTGGTTATTAAATTCAAAAAGTGTCTTATGTCAAGAAAGTGGATATTGTGCCCAGCATTGTTAACATATTCTATTTAGAAAAGTGACATTGTTACTCATATGAAAACAGATGCTGGTCTACATTAAGTTCAATGCCTTCCCAGGTCTCAAATGTGCACCTGAAATTAATTATAGTTCAAGCGAGGGCTTGATGCCTCTTGTTCTGTAAAAGGAGTGTTTGGATTATCTGCTGTTGCATAACAAACTCCCCCAAACTTAATGAACTAAAATAAAGACTAGCAAACTTTCTATGTAAAGGGTGAAATAGTAGCTGGGTATGGTGATGCATGCCTGTGATCCCAGTACTTGGGAGGCTGAGACAGGAGGATCACAGGTTTCAAGCCAGCCTCAGCAATTTAGTGAGACACAGTTTCAAAATAAAAAACATAAAAAGAGCTGGGGTTGTAGTTCAGAGGTAGAATGCCCCTGCATTCAATCCCCAGTACCAAAAACAGAAAAAAAAAAAAAAACCCAAAACATTTAAAATGTTTGTGAAAAAGGAAGGAGTTGTGAGAATAAAAGGGATCTTCTAAAGACTCAGAAAGGGACAAACTTTTTTTTATTTTCAATGGGGAATGTACTTTAAAGGGTTGGTTATCCTCAATGTACTTATATATTTAATTTTCTTGTATGTAACTGATTTCCATTGCTACTGCTGCCCCTCCACATGAATATCCTCCATGCCCTGACCTCTATTCTAGGCAGCTGCCGCCACCCCCCCACATGAATGCCCTGACATCTGCCCAGGGTGTGGTGTGTGCCAGGTCATCTCCCAGCTGTCCACACAGACTTCAGGATTAAACCTTGAATTAATAGGTGCGTTTTCTTGATCTGTTCTTTCCATTCTGTGGATTATGACCCATAGGATATATATTTGCACAACTGCAATAAGAGGTTCCCAAAGTAATTTTTTGTGTATGTCTAAGCCTTTAGATAACCAAGAATTATCACAACATGTTCATTACTAGTGATATTACATGATTGCTATTAGAAGTTAATCTGCATTGTTCTTTTATAACAATCATTTGTTTGGATGCTATGGTGTTTTAGACTTCCAGGTAAATGATCTGCCACTGTATCTTCCTAATTCTTATTTCCTTGTAAACATATCAACAGCTTCTGCCATGTCCGCATCCTCCTGAAAAGAGGGTGAATTAAACTCTGTTTCATGTCACATAACTACAGTCCTTACAGAAGCCAAAGCTGATTTGGCACTGACCCAAATGCCATCAGTCTACGATTTGACAAGAACAGGGATTGCCTATAATGGATGCTGTGGGTTCCCTACCTATATCCCCTTCCCTACTCTGTGATCCAGTGTATGTTGACAGCATCCTCCTATAAGCACCTGCTACTTTCCTCCTGAGGGAAATGGGCAGACTAAATGTGCACAAAGGTGCAGACTAAAAATGCCCCTGGAGTCAGCCCTCAGTGAATGACAGATGGAAGTCTCAGGAAAATATTTAATTTCTTTGCTTCTCAGCTGGGCTAATTATGAGGAATACTCTAAACTATTCCCCAGGGTTTTTCCATGGGACTAAAATCCAGTTGCCATTAGCAGTAACCTGCTCCATAATGAACACTTTATGGCTTCCTCCTTTCCTTTTCTCTGTTCCCTGCTCCCTTAAAATTGCTTCCAGAAACCACCTCCCTGATGAACTACCAGCTCTTAAATCTTCACCTCCAAGTCACCCTCTGTGGGAAATCAACCTACAACATTGCTCAAATGTCACAGTTGCTATTAGCCAAACAGATGTTCTCTCTCAAGTATTTAAATTGGAAGTATATTTTTAAAAAACCTCTAAGTCTTAGTTATGAAAAATTCGTTTCCCCTCTATGGAACAAACACTTGAGGAAATGTTTATAACCTGACATTAGAAAGATCAATTCTTGTTTTTGTATGCTCAGCATCCCTTTTCACCCTCTTCTGGTAACTGTCCTCCTTCTCCTTCTCTTTCTTCTGTGTGTGGTACTGAGGATTGAACCCAAGAGCATTCTACCTCTGAGATATACCTCCAGCCCTATTTTATTTTTAAACAGGATCTCACTAAATAGCTGAGGCTGGCCGCAAACCTGTGATCCTCCTGTCTCAGCCTTCTAAGTACTGGAATTACAAGTGTGCGCCACCATGCCTGGCTTCAGTTATCTTTAGTTTTTTTTTTTTTTTAACAACTTGTAAATAAAATATTATATGTAAAAGTTGGAAAACTAACTCCAAAACAGATAGGAATACATTAAAAAATTGAAGACCCTTCCCTGCAAACACCCCAGAGCAGCATGTCAGTCTTGAGAGATGATAGAACATCAGTAGAAGCCATAATTCTGTGCCTCCCATTGCCTGGTGTGCTCAGGGTCCTGGAGCAGGGGCTTTTGTGCGCCAGGGTATCTGTTAATAGAGATTAGAGTATACCCAGTCAAAAAGAACTTCAGAAAGAAAGGAGTATTACAAAACTATGGGATATGTACACAATGGAATTTTACTCAGCCACAAAGAAGAACAAAATCATGTTATTTGCAAGGAAATGGAGGGAACTGGAAAACATTATGTTAAGTGAGATTAGTCAGTCACTAAAAGTTAAAAATCAAATGCTCTCCCTAATATGTGGAAGCTAGGGAGAAAATGGGACACAAGAGGGACTCCAGGTGAAGGAGAATTCTTAGGTGAACAAAAATTTGACTTAATGGAAGGTAATGGGAGGAGGGGGGACACCCTAATGAGCATGATGTACTTACAAGATCACATCAAAGTCAATCACTAAACTGACCAGGAGATAGGGGGAGGGGGGGTGGGAATTGGGGAAGGGTTAATGAGAAATATGTGCATGGATGTCTTTACCTGTACTAGCTTGTACCCAACAAAAATGTGTGATTAACCCTGCTGTACCCAAGAAATGTATAAAAACCCATGCTAAAAAAAATAAATAAATAAATTATAAAAAAAAAGAAAGGAGTAGATTCTTTTAACTTTCTCTTTATGTAATAAAGAGGAGATTAAATAAGAATGTTGATACTTCTTTCTAAAAGGTAGGTGGAGTAGAAAGCTATTTTTCCTGAGAGAAGGTTTAGGGAAATTTAGCCAGTGTGAAAAGTGAGTTGTTTTAAGCCTTTATTAAATGTATCTGAGTAAATCCAAACAATCTAAGTGTCTTTTGGCCAGTTTCATGTGAATGTCTCAAAAAAATTAAACTGAAACTGAGACTCTATCTCCCAAACCCAATTTTCTTTTAATATCCTTTGTCAGTTTAATGTCAGAGACATTTATCTAACTTCTATGTAAGGCAGGAACCTGGATATTATTTTTAATAACTTCTTTGTCCTTTCTTCCTCCATATCCAATTAGTCACCAAGTTGTACCCATTTTATCTTCTAAATGTCTCTTGACTCTTTCTACTTATTCCCAACTCAACTGTCCCTTCCTCTCTCTAAGCTATTATCATACTAGACTATTAATCTAGCCTACCAGTCTTCACTGCATGCAGTCTCACTCTCCTCCAATCCATTGTAATCCATTTTCTACTCTGACAGCCATCTTGGTTGTTTTTGTAATTCAGGCAGATCTGCTTGTGTTACTTTCTCTGTTCTCAACACTCTTAAAACTCTGCAAAGTACATTGGACAGCTGATATCTTTCCGGAAAAATTTTACTATCATTATGGTAACACGGAAGTACTTTTAGAAGACTGCCTTTCCTTACAATGATTTGGGAGGAATTACCCAAACTCTCTCTATCCACAGAAGTTATTTTGGGGAAGAGCACTTAACCCATATCTAAACCACTTAGAGGATAACATTCCCCTATCCAAAGGAACTGGTTCAGTGTGAGGGATATGATTTAAGCAAACCTAATCAGGGAAATTAACTAGTTCTTGCCACCATAATAGGAGCCAGACAGAACATTAAGCTTGCACAAGATAAGGGTAGAGTTAGCAGATACCAGGGAGACAGAGGTAAGGCATGACAACACTGTCCTATGGATAAAACTGTGATTGGAGTGGACACCGAACTCTGGATTTCACCATTACATAAACCAATGATTCTTATTTGATTAGGGCAGGTTGGATTGGGATTTCCATTGCTTGCAGCTCAAAGAATCTTAGCTAATATACATCCAATCTAATATACAATGCATGTGAAAGAAAGGTGAAAGTCCACAATATACCTGGAAGCACATTTGCAATTGCTGCCCTGGCTCTAGCCACAGAGGCCTACACACTGAACTTGTGTTCATGGCATTCATTCTTGAAACCTCTTAACATACCACACACCCAGTATTATACTTTTTTCTCCTACTTATCCTTTAACTCTCAACTCAAAAGCCTTTCAAGAGCTCTCAAGCAGACCAGATCCCCATGTTCATTCTTAAGGCACACTAAGGATTCCATTTTGGTAATGATAAGTATAGAAAGCTTATATGTATTTGTGAGATTATTTCATCAATTTCTATCTCTCTCATTTAACTGTAAGTTACATGTAAGAAATTGTCTCATTTTCTCACTAATTATAGTCTCTGACAGTGAGTGAGCACTTAATTTCATTGCTGTTGTTGAACATATTAATGAATTTTAAAAGTCAGTGAGTGAGCCAGGCATAGTGGTGCATGCCTGTAATCCCAGAACTTGGGAAGCTGAGACCTGATCACAGGTTTGAGGACATCCTCAGCAAGTAGTGAGACTCTCATCAACCTAGGGAGACCCTATTTCAAAGTAAAAGGCTGGGAGTATAGCTCAGAGGTAGAATGCCCCTGGGTTCAATCCCTAGTACCACCATCCAAAAAAAAAAGTGAGAAGACATTTTCTTAGCATGAGTTTCAGTTAACATCTCACTTTAACAGATAACAACTTGAATTGTATATGGAAAGGAGCAAAAAGTCACAGCAAGTATCACCAGTTCCCTTACAAAATGAGAGTAGGAGCCAGGCATGGTGGCACATACTTGTAATCTCAGTACTTGGGAGGCTGAGACAGGAGGATCACAGATTCATGGCCAGATTCAGAAATTTAGTAAGGTCCTCCACAACTTAGTGAGACCCTGTTTCAAAATAAGTAAAATAGAACTAGGGGATGTAGCTCAGAGGTAGAATGCTTCTGGGTTCCATCCCCAGTACCACACACGAAGGAAGGAAGGAAGGAAGGAAGGAAGGAAGGAAGGAAGGAAGGAAGGAAGGAAGGGAGGGAGAAAAGAAAAAAGGTTAGTAAAATTTATTTTAAAATTTGTAGGAGGAATTTTCCTGGTCATATCCAAGCCATTTATGAAAGTGGGAATTTTTTTTTAAAAGATGTATCAGAAAACATTCTTTTATCTAAATTAAATATTTGAACTAACTTTTTTTAGAGTAAAAGGTTGAAGTATAGCCCGGTGTGGTGGCACACGCTTGTAATCCCAGTACTTGGGAGACTGAGACAGGAGGATTGCAGGTTCATGGCCAGTCTCAGCTGCTTAGTAAGGTCCTCTGCAACTTAATGAGACCGTTTCAAAAATAAAGAATAAAAAATAGGGCTAGGGATGTAACTCGGAGATAGAATGCCTCTGAGTTCAATCCTCAGTACTGAAAAAAAAAAGTTAAAGTATAAATTTGTTTTTAATATAACTCAGCCAAGGGGGACAGAATATGACCAATGTATTAATTTAAACATGGATTGGATGATTTAAGAAAAAGCAGGATTTCTGGCAAAGTACCTCCTCTGATTTAGAGCCACAACAAAGAAGCTGTTAAAATGTTTGAAATTCCATTTAAATGTTGGATCAAATCTCAAATACAGACTTTAAGCCCAGTGTTGTGGCGCACGCTTGTAATCCCAGCATTTGGGAGGCTGAGACTGGAGGAACCGAGTTCGCGGTCAGCCTCAGCTACCTAGTGAGGCACTCCACAACTTAGTGAGACTCAGTTTCAAAATAAAGAATAAAAAATAGGGCTAGGGGTATAGCTCAGAGGTAGAATGCCCCTGGGATCAATCACCAGTACCGAAAAAAAAAAAATACAGACTTTCAGCTCTTGGAAAAATAGTTTGAAATGGTTTTATTATGAATTTCAGAGATCTACATTATAGCCAAAAGACCATTTTAGATGAGTTTCAGTTTTAAAAGGTCATATTTCTGCATCAATTTTTTCCTACAGACACAGCCTCATACAAGATATGTCTGGGAAGATTAAATTGACAATTGTTATGCTAATGAGAATTTCAAAATTATAAAAAAAATTATAATATACTCAGTGGAATAATACTTAGTTGTTTGCAGTAATGGTTGAATAAAAATATACATGTCTGTTTGGACTTTGAATAAGCTATGATTCCACAATTAGTGACACCTATAAAAGTAAAATCACAATGCATATATATCTAAAATGTTTTTTTTTTTTCACTCTAAAATGCCCTACATTCTCATGTCTGCATCACCTAATTTCTTCTTAGGTTTTTAACAACACAGAGAACTCATACCTCATAACCTTGTTATCTGTTTTCTCTGTACCTACTGTGTGGGATTTGTGGCTTCTTTTTTTTTTTTTTTTTTTTCTGCGGTACTGGGAATTGAACTCAGGGGCATTCTACCTCCGAGCTACACCCCCAGCCCTATTTTTATTCTTTATTTTGAAACAGGGTCTCACTAAGTTGCGAGTGCCTCACTAGGTAGCTGAGGCTGGCCGCGAACCTGGATCCTCCGGTCTCAGCCTCCCGAATGCTGGGATTACAAGCGTGCGCCACCACGCCCGGCTGATTTGTGGCTTCTAACTATGAATTCAAGAATTCTTTTTTTTTTTTTTTTTGCGGTAC
>PVLC010009591.1:0-29482 GCA_004027655.1 Graphiurus murinus | reverse complement strand
CTCAGCCGCGCTCTCTCTATGCGAGAGGTGGAGGCTTTTATAGCTGCACCGGGCCTAAGCCACGAGGTGTCTCATACAGCTCTCACCTGGCCCGGCCACGAGTCGGGCGTGCTGGTGCATGCGCTCTGGCGTGGCACAGCCCTAGAATGTTTTCCAACTGCAGCAGCTTCTGGCACTCTGCCAGGCGCCATCTAGAGGCGAGGTCTAGCCCGCGGAACTAGGCCCCCGACACAAGACTATTGCAATAGAGATGGATTCTGCTGCGGTAGAGGAGAGTGGTGAGGCTCAGTTCTCAGTACAAGGACAAGTGGGGTTTTGTGGCCAATGAGTAGAGTTTCAAGGAGAAGACACCAAGGGAATGTGGATTCTAGCTAACCTGACTTAGCAGGATTGTTGATAAAGGCAGGCCAAGGTGATCAGATAACAAAGGATGTGGGATAAGGAATTTAACCATATATTAAGGGTGATCAGATCTCTAATACTGACTTAGCAGGATACTCACTAAAGTTGGGCTACACAAGTCAGACAAAACAAGGGCCAAGATAGAGGCCTAGTTGAGAAGAGGCTGAGTCAGAGGATCTATACTAAAGTTTGGCCAAGAAGTCTTTGTCATATTCACCCTAGTACTACATACTTTGTGCATATGTGCGTGCATGTATATGCACACTGGGAGAGTGAACTCAGGGTTACATCCCTAGCCCTTTTATTTTCTTATTTTGAGTAGAGTCTTGCCACATTGACCAGTTTGGCCTCAAACTTGGGATATTCCTAACTCAGACTCCCAAGTAACTGGGATTATAGGCATGTACCACTTAAGTACTACATACTTTTACATACAATGACACAGATATGAAAGGGTAAGAATGGAAAGGAGATTTAAAAAAGAAGGATGGAGGAAAGGAGAAATGGAGACAGGAAAGGTTTGTAAAATTCCCCTTCAAAATCAGGCTGTTTTGAGTATAGTTACATATGTGTTTTGTGGGGTAGATAAATTTGGTGGGGTTTGGTTTTTGTTTGTTTTGTTGTTGTTGTTTTTGTGGCACTGGGGATTGAATCCAGGAGCATTCTACTTCCAAGCTACACCACCAGCCCTACTTTATTTATTTATTTATTTATTTTTTTGCGGTACTGGGGATTGAACTCAGGGGCATTCTACCTCCGAGCTACACCCCCAGTCCTATTTTTTATTCTTTACTTTGAAACTGAGTCTCACTAAGTTGCGGAGTGCCTCACTAGGTAGCTGAGGCTGGCCGCGAACCCGGATCCTCCAGTCTCAGCCTCCCGAATGCTGGGATTACAAGTGTGTGCCACCACGCACGGCCCTACTTTATTTTTATTTGGAAACAGGTTCTCACTAGGTTGATGAGAGTCTCACTACTTGCTGAGACTGCCCTTGAACCTGTGATCCTCCTATCTCAGCCTCCCAGTACTGGGATTATAGGTGTGTGCCACATGCCCGGCTGCTAAATTTGGTTTTTGAAACAACCAAAAGACATTAAGGCCATGTATAAGGAGAGGATTAAATTGGATAATACTGTCATAATTATACAAATGAGTTAATGGTTCTTCTGTGGCTTATAAATAGGGCGATCATCTTAACTCATTTTTTCTGGAACTTTCCCAGTGTTAAGATTGGAAATTTGAGCCAGGCGTGGTGGTGCACGCTTGTAATCCCAGCATTTGGGAGGCTGAGACTGGAGGATCTGGGTTCACGGCCAGCCTCAGCTACCTAGTGAGGCACTCTGCAACTTAGTGAGACCCTGTTTCAAAATAAAGAATAAAAAAAATAGGGCTGGGGGTATAGCTCGGAGGTAGAATGCCCCTGAGTTCAATCCCCAGTACCGCAAAAAAAAAAAAAAAAAAAAAAAAGACTGGAAATTTTCCTCAGTTTCAGGTCTTAGGCAAATTTTTTCTTCGTTGTACAGTCCCATGTCCTAGGAAACCCCTAGTGCTGGGCAAATTGGGATGGCCCATCACCCTTTTTGTAAACAGAGATCTGAAGGCAGTTCCAAACCAGAAGTTCCAAAATTATTTGGAGTCATGGCATATGACCAACTAGGTGCTCAGTTTTCAATATAAGGGTTATTTTATAAATAAAATCAAAATATATTTAGTCACATATTATGTGGGAAAATAAATACTCATCCTGACTCCTATTTATTAGACATAGCCTGAGATACTTTGATTCAAATTCAAGTCCCAACACCTCTCCACAGTGTTCAGCCAAAGAAAGCTTGCTTACTAAATTAAAATATTTACACAGTCATGTATGTGTTCATTTTATATTAATATGCATCTTTATATTTTGCTATAAAATCCTTACTAGGAAAAAAGTCATCCTTTTTTTTTTTTTTGGCAGTACTGGGGATTGAACCCAGGGCCATTCTACCTCCGAGCTATACCCCCAGCCCTATTTTTTTTTTTTTTTCGGTACTGGGGATTGAACTCAGGGGCATTCTACCTCCGAGCTATACCCTCAGCCCTATTTTTTATTCTTTATTTTGAAACCGAGTCTCACTAAGTTGCGGAGTGCCTCACTAGGTAGCTGAGGCTGGCCGCGAACCCGGATCCTCCGGTCTCAGCCTCCCGAATGCTGGAATTACAAGCATGCGCCACCACGCCCGGCTTAGTCATACATTTAAATTTGTTATTCATTCACCTGTAAGGTGCAGGTAGTTACTTTGTGTAGTATGCAGTGTGTGTGTGTGTGGTCTTCTGTGGGGAAGCAACCTTCTTCATCCTCATCTTCTCTAAATTCTAACTCATCTGCCCTTTCACTCATCTTACCAAGGAAGTATTGCTCCTTTAGAAGGCATTTTTTAAGGGCCTAGAGAGGGATGAAGAGGGTTGGATGACTAAGCCTTGCTTAGCAAACCTTGTTGTAGCTACTTTGATTGATTAACAACGCCTTATGGTTACATTATTTCACCCTTTCAAAGTCCAGTTTCCATGTTCTCCCATTTGTGTGAGGACCTGCCTCCCTGAGAAGTGGGGTCTCAAGTGGTGTGAAGGGATGTGGTAGGGGAGGATGGGACATTTGTGAGGCTTGTTGTACATAAAGAGGTAGAAAGTCAAGAGCAAGTATTCTACAGAGAACGCTGAATAAAACCACTTAATTACAGAGTCATCACTTCTTCAAGATCGGGAAGAGAGATTATGACAACAGACTAGGAAAGCAAGTTATCTTCAGAGTATAGAGACAGAAACTAAAACATGTTAAGGTCTTTTTCTTAATTTTTTTTTTTTTTTTTTTTTTTTGCGGTACTAGGGATTGAACTCAGGGGCATTCTACCTCCGAGCTATACCCCCAGCCCTATTTTTTTTTTATTCTTTATTTTGAAACCGAGTCTCACTAAGTTGCGGAGGGCCTCACTAGGTAGCTGAGGCTGGCCGCGAACCTGGATCCTCTGGTCTCAGCCTCCCGAATGCTGGGATTACAAGCGTGCGCCACCACGCCCAGCTTTGTTTGTTTTTTTGGTTGGTTGGTTGGTTTTGTGGTGCTAGGGATTGAACCCAGGGGCATTCTACCTCTGAGCTACATTCCCAGCCCATTATTTTTTCATTTGGAAACAGGGTCTCACCAAGTTGCTGAGAGACTCATGAAGTTGCAGAGGCTGACTTCAAACATGTGATCCTTGAGCCAGGCATGGTGGTGCACGCTTGTAATCCTAGTACTTGGGAGGCTGAGACAGGAGGATCGTGGGTTTGGAGCCAGCCTCAGCTACTTAGTGAGGCCCTCTGCAACTTAGTGAGACCCCATTTTGAAATAAAGAATAAAAAATAAAGCTAGGGTGTAGCTTGGAGATATAATTC
Organism: Graphiurus murinus; assembly: GCA_004027655.1. Lineage (NCBI taxonomy): Eukaryota > Metazoa > Chordata > Mammalia > Rodentia > Gliridae > Graphiurus > Graphiurus murinus. Next base: position 25,669 of record PVLC010009591.1, on the reverse strand, counting down.
CCCTGGGTCCAATCCCCAGTACCAAAAAACAAAACAAAACAAAAAAACATGTGATCCTCCTGTTTCAGCCTCCCAAGTACTGGGATTACAGGCATGTGCCACCACACTGGCTCCTTTTCTTGGTTTTTAATAGGGTACCAGCAGCCTTGGTCTGGTGTGGTTGGTAGCTCTTCTTCCACTTCTCACTCTTGGACTATGTTGTTTGTTTGGGCAACTGCAAAGCCTTAACATGCCTAGGTGGGTTCTCACTCAGGATGGGCTGCATTTTGTATATTTCCTTCTCCAACTGGCATCTTTTTAAACAGACAAATACCAGAGCTGACCACAGCACTTCTGGGAATTCAGAAGATTTCACAAGATTTTTGGGTTTTTCTAACTTTGTTGTCAGGGTAAATTGTTAGGTTCTGAGTCTAAAGAAAGGTCTCAGGGAACTAAGCTAGCAAGAATCAGTGGAAATAGACCTTATTTCTACTTTTACCAAGAAAGTAGAAGCAACCAGAAGATGATTATAGCAATTTCCATCATCATATTTATGAATTTTTGCCTTTCATTCCTATAAGATGGAAAAATTGTCCTGGGTCTAAGTCCTCTTAGATCTTGCCACTGAAGTTCTGGACCCCTCTCACATTTCCATCGCCCATTCTCCCCAGCAGCTCTACACCTCTCCTCTCTCTTCAGTCATTCCCATTCCCATCGACATACAAACCTCTTTCTCTAAACAGATATATATGCAGACAGATAGACATAGACATAGATAATAAATATATATTATCTCCCATCTAAAATAAGTCTAGCCAGGCATAGCAGCATATGCCTATAATCCCAGTACTTAGGAGGCTGAGACAGGAAGATCACAGGTTCACAGCCAACTTCAGCAACTAAGTGAGGACCTCTACAACTTAGTGATACTCTTTAAAAAAACAAAGAAATTAAATAAATAAAATAAGTATGTCCTCCTCTAACTACCCCCTCTTGCCATCTAAGTTTCTTTACACCATCAGTTTGGTGGGGGAGGAGGTACTGGGGATTGAACCTAGAGGCATTCTACCTCTGAGCTATTACCCTAGCCCTATTTTATTTTTATTTTTGAAACAGAGTCTCAATAAGTTTCTGAGGGTCTCATTATGTTGCCAAAGCTGGACTTGAACCTGCAACTTCTCTTTCAGCCTCCCAAGTACTGGGATTACTGTCATTAACCCCATGTCCAGCTTACATTACTATTTCTAAAATGGGCCATCAATATTCAATGTCTCCACTCACTTCTTCATATCATAGCTTCATTTCAGCCTTCTACAATATGTTTTCTTTCCTATAATCCCACTAAAGCCATTCTCAGGATCACCAGTAGATCTCCAAGTCTTCTGAACAATTCCCATGTCTTCTCTCACTTGACCTCTCAGTGGTCTCAGTGAGACACTTAGATTCCAGGACAACACACTGCCCAGATTTCCTCCTATGTCTGTCAGTGGCGTCTACTCAGTCTGCTGGCTCCTTTCTCTTATTCTCAATTTTTGAAATTATTTAAACTTCTTCTGTTCTTTAGATGAACTCACTTACTTTTTAGAAGATCCTATCCAATCCCAAGGTGTTAATTCCTATCTCTCTGTCAATAACTTCCAGATCTGTATTCCCTAGACCTAACATTTCCCCCAAGCTCCAGACTTAGTGAATCTGCCACCTCACTGACATTTCCATTAGATGTCTAATGATCGTTTCAAATTAATCATTTTCAAAATAGAAGTTGATCTTATCTTCCAAATCTGTTTCTCCACTGCAGCTACTGGCTTTACCATTCACCCAGTAGCTCAGGCTCACTCTTGACCACTCTACTCCTCTTAAACCTAGGTAATATAAAAGTCCAGTTGTTGATCCCTCGCCTGACCTGATTACCTCTACTACTGAAGGTCCTCAGAATTCTCAGGGGACAACATTCAAGAATGGTGCTAGCCGGGCGTGGTGGCGCACACTTGTAATCCCAGCATTTGGGAGGCTGAGACCGGAGGATCCGAGTTCGCGGCCAGCCTCAGCTACCTAGTGAGGCACTCCGCAACTTAGTGAGACCCTGTTTCAAAATAAAAAATAAAAACTAGGGTTGGGGGTATAGCTCGGAGGTAGAATGCCCCTGAGTTCAATCCCTAGTACCGCAAAAAAAAAAAAAAAAAAAAAAAGAATGGTGCTATAGTCTTCCCTCCCTGTTCTATGGCTTCCAGGATTTGGGTATGAAATTGTAAATCCAAAGTGCTTGAGGAAGGTGACATATGCCAAGACTAGATAGAGTTTATGCAACAAATTTACCTACTCTAACCTCTATGACAAATGATTCTTGTTCTCAAGGAGGGTGAGCACTTAAACTTTTCTGCAAACCAACTTCATAGAGAAGGAACTCCTGGATGGAATGATCAGGGCTGGATCTTTCTGGGTTCTAATGTTACCCATCTAAGTGACTGAAGACGATCATGTGGACTGGATGGGGTCACATAGATTAGAAAAAGATTGAAGGAATTATACAAGGCTTTTTAGAAGGCTGCATTTGCATCTGAGAACCAAGAAAAGCCTCCTTCCATTTTGAGTGTCAGTTTTTTTGTTTGTTTGTTTGTTTTTTGTGGTATTGGAGATTGAACTCAGGGGCATTCTACTTCTGAGCTATGCCCCAAGCCCTATTTTTTATTCTTTATTTTGAAACAGGGTCTCACTAAGTTGCAGAGTGCCTCACTAAGTAGCTTGGAAGCTGGATCCTCCTGTCTCAGCCTCCCAAATGCTGGGATTACAAGCGTGCACCACCATGCCTGGCTGAGAATGTCAGTTTTAAAAATAAAAAAAGGTTAAGTGTGTAAGAAATTGTCTAATGAATTCCAGGAACTGATATGTTTGAATAATCATGTAAGCTCTTATTTTAGTACTATGAATACTTGAAGCATAATGCAAATATTTTGTTTGCTAGACAGAATTCAGTCTAGGAATTCCTCCATTTTTTTTTTTTTTTTTTTTTTGGATATGTACTTTTCAGGGATGGCCTGAAGGTGGTGGTGTACCCACAGAGGACCGTATACAGACAGGATGAAATGCTTGATGTAGATAGGTATGTTAGGATTTTGTCCAAGCAGATCTTGTCCCCCTGGTGCCAGATATAAATCATGAAGCATGAGAAGATGACTGTGGCACTGTACAAGTACAATGACACCTGATCTGTGAGATTACCCATCTCCGATTGATCTTAAAACTCTTGGACTGGTAGCCTGGACTATCTACATTCATGACCAGATGAAAGAGGCAAGACAAAAAAAATAATCTCTTTCAAATACACTCAGAATGTCCTTTCCATGTAAGATTGCTAATGTCTATAAAGAAAAGGCATCTGGCCAAGCGTGGGAATGCACGGCAACTTAATTCCAGCTACTCCAGAGGCTGAGGCAGGATGGCAAGTTTGAGGCCAGCTCTAGCAATGTAGTAAAAGCCTATCTCAAAATTTAAAAAAAAATTTTTTAAAGGACTTGGTATATAGCTTAATAGTAGAACATTGCTGGGTTCAATCCCCTGTACTACACATACACACACACACACACACACACACACACACACACCTATAGGGTATATTGGTAATTCTGTTATGTGGCTGATGTAGTTCCAGACTCAATCCAGCAGGTCAGTATTCTTTCCTTCCCCCACATATTCCACCTCTGCCAAACCTTGTGAACAGAATTGCTGTCCAGACATACCTGACTTGGCAAAAACTAATCCTTATTCAGATAAAAGTTGTAGTAAGTGTATTTAAGTTTAACTAACTCACTCTGTACTCAGATGGGCAAGGAAAATGTTGCTTCTTTATTTTTCCATAACTCCGCTTGTCCATAGGAAACTGGAAAAAAGAACCCTAAACTTTATCCCATTCAGTTAAAGTTAGTTCAGTACAATAATTCAGTGACCCCTTTATGTGAATTCACTTTAGTTTCCTTAGGTAAAATAATAAGTATTAGCTGGGTGTGGTGGTTCACACCTGTAATCCTAGTACTTGGAAGACTGAGACAGGAGGATTACAGGTTTGAGGACAGCCTCAGCAACTTAGTGAGGCTCTCTGCAACTTAGTGAGACCCTGTTTTAAAATAAAAAATAGGGCTGGGGGTATAGTTTGGAGACAAAATGCCCCTGGGTTCAATCTCCAGTACCACAAAAGTAAGTAAGTATTTACATTTTCTCTCTCTCTCTCTCATCTTGTTCTCCTCCAAGTTAGTGTCTGTGTATGTTGAGATCTATAATAGTTTAGACAGCCCATGGCAACAGCCTCACTCATTAATGGTTGAGTGGCTGGATTTTTATTCCCTGAACTGGTGACCACTAAAGTGTTTTTTCCAGTTTGGCCTTTTAAGATAACGCAATTATCTCTGGAATCTGTGGTTCTAGTAGCCTCAGAGTTCCTACTCAACTACCTTTTTGTTTTGGCCAGAGTCCTCTCTGATGTACCTCTGTGCTCTTAAACTTGTGTGTCTCACTGGGCATGGTGGCGTGCTTGTAATCCAAGTACTTGGAAGGCTGAGACAGGAGGATCCCAGGTTAGCAGCCAGCCTCAGCTGCTTAGTGAGGCCCTCCACAACTTAGTGAGACCCTGTTTCAAAATAAAGAATAAAAAATAGGGCTGGGAGTGTAGCTCAGAGGTAGAATACCCCTGGGTTCAATCCCAAGTACTGAAAAAAAAAATTATGTGTCTTATCAGAACACAAAGGACTTGCTGGGTCACCTGTACAACACCCCGTCATGTGGGTCCAGGAGTGATGGCTCAAGCTCTTCTATCAACCCTCCTCCCACTTCCACCTCCTCACCATCACTTCTTGCCAATCTTCTGGCCTCTGACCTTCTTGCCTCTTCTTTGTCTTCCTTATTTCTTCCACAATCCCTTGGACTGGGTGGGGTAGTCTTTAGGCAACTCATTCATTCAGGTATTATCTTCTTTGTAGGCTAGACCAGAGAGTCTCATGACCTGGCTTTCACACAAGGAAAGGACATCTTCTCTAAGGTTCAGAAAGAAACACTATAATATGAGCCCCTCTCTCTTAGTTCCTGACAAATTGATTTTAGGAAATCCTTCTGGACAATGCCTAATTAAGTCTTGCTGTGGAATCAATGCAAAATATAGTCCAAGTACAAAGATCAGAATCTACTTCATTATTCTAGAGTTATGCTATACAATATGGTAGCCACTGGCTCCAGCTGGCTATTTAATTTTAATTTAAAATAATTAAACTGAATTAAAATTTTAAAATCACAGCTGGGTGTGGTGGGACACACTTGTAATCCCAGTACTTGGGAGGCTGAGACAGGAGGATCCCAGGTTTGCAGCCAGCCTCAGCTACTTAGTGAGGCCCTCTATAATTTAGCGAGACACTGTTTCAAAATGAATAATTAAAAATAGAGCTGGGAGCTGGGCGTGGTGGCGCACGCTTGTAATCCCAGCATTCAGGAGGCTGAGACCAGAGGATCCGGGTTCGCGGCCAGCCTCAGCTACCTAGTGAGGCACTCCGCAACTTAGTGAGACTCAGTTTCAAAATAAAGAATAAAAAATAGGGTTGGGGGTATAGCTCGGAGGTAGAATGCCCCTGAGTTCAATCCCCAGTACCAAAAAAAAAAAAAAAAATAGAGCTGGGGGTGTAGCTCAGAGGTAGAATGCCCCTGGGTTCAATCCCCAGTACCCCCCCCCAAAAAAAAATTAAATTAAAAAAAATATTAAATCACATCTTCAGTCACACTAGCCACAATTCAAATTTTCAGTAATCACAAATGGCTATGGACCTTATATTTAACAACAACATCAACATCATCAAGGGAAGTTACATTGGACGGCTATTCTAGTGGACATCTACACTTCTTTCTTTTCTGAAAGCACTAAAATGCTTTATTTAGATAGGTGCAAAGCTTCCTGTAAGAATTAATTCTGCAGGATGTGGCACTACATCTGAAAATACATTTTCAGAGCAGTGATTCTTGCTCTGGATTCCCAAGAAGCTGGATTAGTCAATAAGCCCCACCCATGCTGGCAAGTGCCATTGTCGTTCTCCTTTTCTTCTTTTTCTCCTTAGAGGAAGCAACAAAAATTGTGGAGCCCAATGCAAAACCCCAATTTTATTTAACCCAGGCATGGTGGCACACATCTATAATTCCAGTATGTGGGAGGCTGAGACAGGAAGATTGCAGGTTCTAGAACAGCCTCAGCAAGGAATGAGACTCTTATCAACCTAGTGAGGCCCTGTTTCAAAATAAAAATTAAGAAATAGGAAGCCGGGCGTGGTGGCGCATGCTTGTAATCCCAGCATTCGGGAGGCTGAGACCGGAGGATCCAGGTTCGCAGCCAGCCTCAGCTACCTAGTGAGGCCCTCCGCAGCTTAGTGAGACTCAGTTTCAAAACAAAGAATAAAAAATAGGGCTGGGGGTATAGCTTGGAGGTAGAATGCCCCTGAGTTCAATCCCCAGTACCACAAAAAAAAAAAAAAAAGAAAGAGGGCTGGGGGTACAGCTCAGAGGTAGGATATCCCTGAGTTCAATTCCCAATACTTCAAATTTTTTTTACTTAAAAATTATTTAAATAGAATAAATTAGAGCATTAACCCAAGAACAGGGTCTTCTGAGAGTGGCCTGGTGTGTCTACATAGATCTCACACCTATAAAACTGGCCTCATTCTATGATAATCACATCTAAATGAGAAATCAAAGCAGCTCTGTGGGCTTACTGGGGAATTTACTTATGAGCCACAATGCCAGAGCCCACAGCTGCACTAAGAGCTAATTGAGCTCAGATGTTAACTTAGGCAGCTTCCCAGGGAATACCTGTGGCTAGAGGTAGCTACCCAGCCAAAAACAAGTGACAAGAAATAAGGGCCCAACCTGTATCGGAAAGCTGAAAGGTCCAGGTGTGTCAGCTGCTTACAGCTGCATATGCTTCCATTGCATCCAGGGGCGTGTCCATCCAGAAAGGCAAGACTTGTCCCAGCCATCATTTTAGAAACTACTGGAGGACAGCCACACACGATGGTGCACTCCTGTAATCCCAGTACTTGGGAGGCTGAGGCAGAAGGATCGCAGGTCTGAGACCAGCCTCAGCAATTTAATGAGGCCCTCCACAACTTAGACTCTGTTTCAAACTAAAAAATAAAATAGAGCTAGGGGTATAACTCAGAAGTAGAATGCCTTGGGTTTAATCCTCAGTATCACAAAACAAAACAAAAACTAAAGAGAAGGATCTACTTGTTCTGTTGGAGATTTCTGAATGATATAAAAGTTAAATTGGCAACAGTGGTGGCCTCTGATAAAGGGAGAGACTAGGGGGCTGGATGAGCTGTGGAAAAAGACCTATTTGTGTGTGTGGGGGGGGTTACTGGGGATTAAACCCAGGGTCATTCTACCTCTGAGCCACACCCCCCAACCCTATTTTATTTTATTTTTTTGAAACAAGGTCTTCTAATGCACATGATGTACTTTCATAACCATCAAAGTCAATCACTAAACTGAACTTGAGAAGGAGGGAGGGCAAGAGAGTGGGGTGGGAATCAGGGAAAGGTTAAATGAGAAATGTATGCATGTATGCCTTTACCAGCTTGTACCTAACAAAGAAGTATGATTACAATGCACCAATTTTAAAAATTAAAGACAAAAAAAAAAAAAAAGAAGAAACAGGGCCTCACTAGTTTGATGTGAGTCTCATTACTTTGAGGCTGTCCTCAAACCTGAGATCCTTCTGTCTCAGCTTCCCAAGTACTGGGATTACAGGCATGTGCCACCACACCAAGCTTTTATGTACTTTTTTCTGTTTGGGAGCTGTTTTACTCTTGCATGTATTTTCTGAATAAGAAAAAAATTAAAACAAAAAAATATTTTAACTAAAACAATTTTTACCCAATTAAAGCCAGTTATTATTTTGAAGAATATTTTATATAAAATACAAGTTTACCTTTATATTTGCCATCTTCCCAAATGACTGATTTTTCTCAAGCATTTTTGCTAATAAGTTCCTTATGATCAGTCACTCAGAAACATACATCCTGCTTGTTGCAACTGCTTTAACTGTGCATCTATTTATATGGGATGACAGATATTTTTCCCTAATAAATCTTACCATTTCCCCTGCTCAGGCACCAAGTGCTGACACATGGGAATTACTCCTATGCTTTCCCCACACAGTAAGACAAATCAGAGCAATGCAGAGTTCTTTTATTATAAACAGCAACAGCTTTGGGAGGAGGATAGGATGAATCCATCAAATCTGGACTTTCCTACCAGAAATGGCCTGAGGTTATCTGAGAGCAAAGGCAGGATTTGGAGCTCTTAACCTCAGATGTTTTATTTCCATGCACTAATTTACAATCAAGAGAGTTCCAATTCAGCCAGTTCTAGAACTGAACTACTTTATTTTTTTTTTTTTTTTTTTTTTTTTGCGGTACTGGGGGTTGAACTCAGGGGCATTCTACCTCCGAGCTACACCCCCAGCCCTATTTTTTATTCTTTATTTTGAAACCGGGTCTCACTAAGTTGCGGAGTGCCTCACTTAGGTAGCTGAGGCTGGCCGCGAACCCGGATCCTCCGGTCTCAGCCTCCCGAATGCTGGGATTACAAGCATGCGCCACCACGCCCGGCTAGAACTGAACTACTTTAAACAGAGACCTTTCCTCTTATATTTAACATTGAGTTTTTAAAATGTCCTATTGTTGAACATCTGGTTACTTCCTAGAGCAGTGAATTCAAACTTTTAGGACCGCTTTCAGAGACAAGACAAATCTAAAACAAAGTGAGTCTTGCTGCTCTCTTTTGTCCTGAGCTAGACTTTTAGGGATCCAGGACCCACTTGGTGTAAGGGACCAAGGTCTGGTCTACATCACCTGCAGGTTGTCAGGAAAGAAAGAGACAGACTTGGGGTAGTTGGGGTGGGGAGGGTGGGGAGAGAAAAGGATCACCATCATCTCTTTTCCATGTTTTTCATTTCACAACTTCTTCCTTCCTATGCCTACTGCTGTGTTTGCTCACCTTGTTCCAGAGACAAAAGACAGGTCAACTTCCCTGCTTCTTATCCGAGTTGGCAGAGGTCGTGGCAGCAGGGTGGTAACTTGGCTCAATGTTCCCAAGCTGCAGTTGGGATGTATCCAACAGCAACGTCACTCAATAAACAGGTCTCTGTTTCTTTTTTCCTTCAGAGGGTTAGGATAGCTCTAGGCCCTAGTACCACCCACTCTTTAATTTAAGGCAAGCCCACAGACCAGAAACTTCACAGATCACTCAATCTGTTTTTTTGTTTTTTTTTTTTTTCGATACTGGGGATTGAACTCAGGGGCATTCTACCTCTGAGCTACACCCCCAGTCCTATTTTTTATTATTTATTTTGAAACAGGGTCTCACTAAGTTGCGGAGGGCCTCACTAGGTAGCTGAGGCTGGCCGTGAACCCGGATCCTCCAGTCTCAGCCTCCCAAGTACTGGGATTACAAGCGTGCACCACCACGCCCGGCTCACTCAATCTTTAAAAAAAGTCTTTTGCTAGGTACAAAATGCCATCTACAAAATCATCCATACACTGTATCATTTCAACTCCAAACCCAATTGGTGTTTTTTGAGGGTTCAGTCTATTTTCAGTAATATATCTTGTACATCATTGGGTTTAATATTCCAAAAACTTATTCCGTGCCTTTTTATGCATAGCTTTGTGTCAGACTGGGATGAATATAGGGAGATAAACAAATACTGTGCTTGATAGGTCTTTATTTTAACAAGTTTACAAACTAATTGGAGATCGAAACATCTATGTAAAACAGAGAATGATTCAAGGCAAAATATCTTTAAACACCAAAAATAAGGGGTAAAGATCAGAGAAACATGGAGAGGTTAGGAGAAGCTTTGAGGAAGGTGTTAGCTAGAGCTGGGTTTTGAAGGAGGCGTGGAAGTCAATGAGCATTTTCTGGGTGTGACAAGATGGTCAAAGCCTAAAACTGATTACCATCAGAGACCAGTCTACTCAAACAACTCTGACACCAGAAAACAGGTAAAAAAAAAAACAAGCAAATAAAACCAGGGGACAAGGGTGATTAATAAATTGGCAAGGAATTACTTTACACTTGACAAGGAATCTTGCTTTACACTGAGTCCTGGAGATAAAGAAACCTCTTGAATCGTATCATCCACCTTTGTGAATCATTTTACAGATGAGAACACTTAGGATTAGAGCCATAAAACAATTTCACCATATTAGGTAACAAATTAGTACCAGAGTAGAAATTTAACTCCGGGACTTCCGACCCCAGTGCATCACACTCTGCTTTGAAGCACCACACTGATGCTCAGATAACACAAGGCCTGCTGAGACCAGTGACATACAAGTTCCAAAACAGAGCCATTATCACAGGGACAAGGCTTGTTTTGTGTGCAGATATTTCTAAATTTTCTTTTCTTGAATTGCATTACACATTGCACCATGTCTCACCTCCTCTGCTTTAACATTTAAAGTCTTCCATGACCTGGCCTGGCTTTTCTGACCCTATTTCCCAACTCTCCCCTTTCTATAGCCTCCACTCCCACCAGATGTGGCCATTCAGTCCCCAGACTTCTGGGCCAATGCTCCTGTCATTTCCTCCTTCTCTAAGGTTTTTTTCCCCTTTCCAACTTGGACCTAAAACTCAGTACTGTTAGGATCTTCAGCTTCCGCAAATCTCCACACTTCTACTTACTCCAGTGCAACCCAATTCATTTCAATACAACTTTATAGAGAACAATACGTAAGCCAGGCATTCTACTGGACATCTGGATTCCTACCAGGAGTCTAGAAAGGGAATGCGAACATAAAAGCAAACCATTGCCACCTGGAATGGTAAAAAGCAGGCATGAGAAACACAGAGGTAGTACAGTGTAGAGGATGGAAAGGGAGGAGAAGATTTCCTTGGGAATTTCTGAGATCAGTTAATGGAGGAATTGTAGGGAGAAGGAAAGGCCTATTCTAGGTACAGCATCTGACGACTTTGGTTTGGTACTAGATTTTTTTTTACTCAAGTGGGTTTGGGTATGGAACTACGACTTGGTTTAACTTCAAAACAGTGTGCAGATAGAGGAATGGGAGGGGGAAAGGAAGGAGGTGGTAAGGGGCTCCCCAGCAGGCTTCAGAGGCTGGCCTGCATCTTGTAAGGACGAAGAGCAGTGGGAGACGTGTTCAGTGAGACAACTTAAACCTAGGGTTTGGGTGGGTGTTTTAGAGCAATGTGGACGCCACCTCACATTCACACAATTAAGTGAAGCTATACAAAGGAAAGTCCTGAAGACAGATCTTGAAGAAAAGGTAAAATTTCAGCAAACTGAAATGAAGTGGAAGTCATTAACTACATCATTAGTGGAAACAGCAAAGCAACCACTTAATTGTTACTTGATTGTTACAGGTATGTTAATTTTTTTTCTCTCCTGAGACAACATTACTTAAATTCTTCAAGGAAAGAAATTATTTTTCAAATTTCTTTTTAATAGCTTCATTTCACCAACACAGCACTAGATACACATTGGATGTTTGATCAATTATCAATAATCTTTTGGTGTGGCAGAAAAAGGAAAATCCCTCATATTTGTTCATGATAGAAGCTTGTTTTTATTCCTAAATCTGTTGCTAAGAGTGAAAATTCATAAGCTTTTATAAATCCATATTTGAAATGAAGAGGGTGTGTATAATTGGAAGCTTATTGTTGTCCAATAAAGGACAGAAGATTCCAATTAAAGCCTAAATTCCATCTCTAAGCAGCCTTTCTCCCTGTGTGGGCATCCCAACTGCTAAGTTTGTTTAATAGATCAAATTAAATGGATGACTGCTTTTGAAGGGCATCTTAGGGACTTGGAACTTAGCTTTGCATTGGTGCATGTTTCTCCAAGTTCACTGTTGACAGAAGTAGGCAGTCTAATCTGAAAGTCAAACCACTTTTAGATATTGGGGATAATGATTTAAATACTTCACAAAGGACTATATCTATATGTTGTTGTTGTTGTTGTTTGGGGTTTTTTTGTTTTGTTTTGTTTTTTTGGTGGTACTGGGGATTGAACCCAGGGGCATTCTATCTCTGAGATACACCCTCAGCCCTATTTTTTATTCTTTATTTTGAAACAGGATCTCACTAAGTTGCAGAGGGCTTCACTAAGTAGCTGAAGGTTGGCTGTGAATCTGAGATCCTTCTGTCTCAGCCTCCCAAGTACTGGAATTACAAGTGTGTACTACCATGCCTGGCTTATTTATTTTTTCTTAATCAGAAACAAGAAGCATTAGGTTTCACAAATTCTTTTTACCTGCTCCAAATCTGAGCAGGCTCTGAAAAATATTCACACACAAAAAATGTTTTCTGTACAAAGGGTAATTTTTGCTCCATAAAGAGAATTGTCCTCTTTACGTGTTCAACAGTGCTCATATCGCATTACATACGTATTTTAACTCATAAATAGTAAGATGCTGTCATGCAGAAATGATATTATTCAGCCAGGCGTGGTGGCACACGCTTGTAATCCCAGCATTCGGGAGGCTGAGACAGGAGGATCCGGGTTCGCGGCCAGCCTCAGCTACCTAGTGAGGCACTCCGCAACTTAGTGAGACCCGGTTTCAAAATAAAGAAAAAAAAAAAAATAGGGCTGGGGGTATAGCTCGGAGGTAGAATGCCCCTGAGTTCAATCCCCAGTACCGAAAAAAAAAAAAAAAAAAAAAGAAATGATATTATTCCACATAGTTAAAATGGTACAGCATATAAGTCAGCTATTGAGAATGGACCCCTGAACAATATGGCTGGATGCCAATTGGTTCATCTGACCTGTACATATGAGCTATGTTGGAGCCCTGGTGTACTGGACTGTTAAGCTACTTTTGTTAGTCTATTTCCCTTCCAGTTACAGCCACACAGTTTCTTTTGCGGAACTGCCCTCCTCCAGAGGAAATGGCCACCATGGGACTCTAGACTCTACCTTCCCTGGGTCCAAAGGAAAGGGTATGCAATCTAGATCTAGTCAGTCATTAGGGGGTCCACAGTCATTAATTGAGGGATAGGTATATGACACAGTTTTGGCAGAGTCATCCCCAGAACTTTTCTTCTGGAGTTAATGGGGAAGATTTTCTCTACTTGGGAGATTGCTGAACTTGAAGAATGTGAGCCCGAGGCATCTGGAGGCCATCTTGCCTTTGTAGAGGAGAAATCCAAACTGAAGACTAAAGTCAAGAATAAATAAGCAGCTGGGCATGGTGGCGCACGCTTGTAATCCCAGCATTCGGGAGGCTGAGACCGGAGGATCCAGGTTCGAGACCAGCCTCAGCTACCTAGTGAGGCACTCTGCAACTTAGCGAGACCCGGTTTCAAACTATAGAATAAAAAATAGGGCTGGGGGTATAGCTCGGAGGTAGAATGCCCCTGAGTTCAATCCCCAGTCCCGCAAAAAAAAAAAAAAAAAAAAAAAAGAATAAATAAGCAAAGCAGAGAAACAAAGAGAAACAAGGTCCGGACGACATTGTTTAAGCCTCTAGAAGTCATACCTACAGCCAGATTCGATCTCCTAGACTTGCTAGTTACTCAAATAATTTTTTTTTTTTTTTTTTGCGGTACTGGGGATTGAACTCAGGGGCATTCTACCTCTGAGCTATACCCCCAGCCCTATTTTTTATTCTTTATTTTGAAACTGAGTCTCACTAAGTTACGGAGTGCCTCACTAGGTAGCTGAGGCTGGCCGCGAACCTGGATCCTCCGGTCTCAGCCTCCCGAATGCTGGGATTACAAGCATGCGCCACCATGCCCGGCTACTCAAAGAATTTTATTTTCTTCCTTCTTAAACTAGATTGAGTTAAATTTCTCTCCCTGGCATTCAAATAAGAATTGATTAACAATAATGCCCACATAATATAATTCTATATAATTCCTATTACACAATACTGACAAAATCTTGGATTTAGTTGAAAATTCTGCTTTATATTAAATTGTCCTAAGGCTCCAAACCAATAAATCATGTAAGTAGAAGCCATCATAATCCTTAGAGGAATAACAAAATAAAGATGATGTTTAAGAAAAGTTTGCCTGGCAAGAGATGTGTGGAAATAATCAAAACAACATATGTTCATACATGTATTCAGAAATACACATATATTGTGTGTTTGTATAAATTTCAGATGCCAGATGCCATTTCTTTCTGTTAGCATAACTGAAAAGAACTATTATTGCTTGTACCTTTAAAATGTTTAGAAATTATTATAGCCTCTTCCTTTAATTATTTGGAATACTGAATCATAGATTTACTTCATTCATTTATCCTATAAGCATATTTTAGGAAGTTGCTATATGCAGGTTACTATTATAGGCACTAGGGATAAGGAGATGAGTTAGACAACTTCTCTGCCCTCCAGGAGCTCACATTCTAGCAAGAGAAGCAAAAGTGTAAATAGATAAGTGGTGTGTGATGATGGCCCCATGCCTTCTACTGAAAGCCTCCTCATCCTCCCCCTTGGAGGCACAGTTACCTAAGAGCTGGACACAGCAGAGCCCAGGAGATGCCCCCAGCTCCCCAATGTTCCAGGCTAACCCGTTCAGTAAATCCAAGGGCCCTGGATTTCCTGAAATTTCAGGTACAGCTCAGATGCTTTACTACTGCGTTGACATTTTTTATGTAAAGATATTTCTCACTGGAAAGATGAACAGATTTCCAACAGTTGATTGATGTAGTCTTAACCATCTTTGCAAGGCTAGATATGGTCTTTGGGAAATTACTTTGGTTGATTTATTCTTTAAATTGGAAATTAAGTTTATATCCTGAAAAGTTAAATTACTAACAAAATGCTCAGAGCACAGAGGGGGAGTAACCAAGTTTACATTTTCAGTCTTTACCAAGTCTATTTTAAAGAAGGAACCTTTCCTTCTTTAAAGAGACTCAGCAGCCAGGTGTTGGGAGTGGATTCCTTTCCAAGAAACTCCTTGAGGCTGTGTCATTTTTCTCAATTCCTCACTGGAATTTCATGGTAATTTAACCCATAGCTGGAATTCTCTTAGAAATTATCAAGAGCTAGAGGCCACAAAGACAGTGACAACAATTTCTTTTCGTATTTTTCCTCACTTTAGTTCCTGGATCTTCCTGTGAGTGCTGTTTGGTTTGGGTGGATGAGTGGTATGCTTAACAAATGAGGAGACAAAAAACAAGTCCTCCGTTTCTTTTCTCTTTTTATTCTAAATGGCTCTTTCGTTTTCCATGTGGACTTTCAAATTAGATGTAGTTCAAAATGGTCTATGTTTTCTGCTCTTAAAAGGGAGACATAAAGCAGTTTTTGAGTTAGAATACTTATTATAAAGCATTTAGTGCCTAGCCAGATGCAGTGGTGCACACTTGTAATCCCAGGGATTGGGAGGCTGAGTCAGGAGGATCACAGGCTCAAGGTCCGCATCAGCAACCTAGCAAGACCCTCAGCAGCTTAAGGAGAACCTGCTTCAAAATAAAAAAAGGTAATCCCAGCATTCGGGAGGCTGAGACCGGAGGATCTGGGTTCGAGGCCAGCCTCAGCTACCTAGTGAAGCACTCCGCAATTTAGCGAGACCCGGTTTCAAAATAAAGAATAAAAAATAGGGCTGGGGGTGTAGCTTAGAGGTAGAATGCCCATGAGTTCAATCCCCAATACCGCAAAAAAATAAAAAATAAAAAAAGGTGAAATGAGCCGGGCATGGTGGTGCACGCTTGTAATCCCAGTACTTGGGAGGCTGAGACCAGAGGATCCGGGTTCATGGCCAGCCTCAGCTTCTTAGTGAGGCCCTCCGCAACTTAGTGAGGCCCTTAGTGAGAATAAAAAAATAGGACTGGGGTGTAGCTCGGAGGTAGACACCCCTGAGTTCAATCCCCAGTACCCCCCCAAAAAAAGGGTGAAATGTAGCTTGTAGGTACAATGCCCCTGGGTTCAATCCCCAGTATCAAAAGAAAAAATAAAAAGGTTTATTGCCCAAGTTCTAAATGAAGCTAGAAAGATCTTCACAAATTACCTAGTCCAAGCCAGGTGTGGTGGTGCATGCTTGCCATCCCAGTACTTGGTAGGCTGAGACAGGAGGATCACAAATTTACAACCAGCCTCAGCAACATAGTGAAATCTTGTTTCAAAAAAAAAAACAACAATTAAATAGGGCTCAGAAGTATAGCTCAGAAGTAGAATGCCTCTGGTTTCAAACCCCAGACAGGTTTTCCCAATTTACAGAACTAGGTAATAGCACAGCCAAAACTAGAACCCAGATCTCAAAGGCACTCAAGCATTGTTGGAAAATTCCCCCTCCATTCCCTGTAACAATTATTACAGTTTTCATGGACCCTATAATGAACCATCACTCTGGCCCCTACCACATAGGAAATTAAACATCACCAAGCATGAACTCCACATTCCACTTTTACACTTCCCCATAGCTTATCACAAAAAAATGATTTTTTTTCAACATTTTTCAAGGGTAATCCTGCCATTCATCATCTGTGTCACTAAGTCCCATCCCATTTGAAACCCTGTTCCATTAGTTGTTTTCTCTTATTTATATGGGGATCCTCTCTCTATCTGCCCTTCTGTTCAACATGTAAACATGCTTGTATACTTATATTTATAGTAACTTAATGCCCCATACCAGAAACTTTTTTTTTTTAATCATAGCCAAACAAAAGAAATTTCCCATTTTTCTTAACTGGGGGTGGTAGTACTGGGTGTAGTCCCAGTGCATGGAAGACTGAGACAGAAGGATCACAGGTTCAAGGTCAGCCTCAGTAATTTAACAAGACCCTTTTTCACTAAAAAATTTAAAAAGGGCTGGGGATGTAACTTTAAGACAGAATGTTCCCTGGATGCAATCCCAAGTACAAAAACAATTTTTTTTAATTAAAAAAAAAAGTTCATTCTCAACTCCCATTCATTACTTCAACTTCCAAAATTCAACTTTTGACACAATTAATCATCTGAAAATGTTTGGGCCAAGTTTATCTGTGCCACATAAGGACATTTTTCAGTTCTCTCCCTTTCAGAACATTTTTGGCTTCCTTATTCTCCTCTTACCATTGGGTTTGCTTCAGAGTTTTTCTTTCTTTCCCTTCATTCATTCCTTAATTACTGATGTTTCTCAGGGTTGTTTTTGCAGCCTTTCCTTCTTATCCTCTACTCTAAATGACAAGTCCCACATGCAAATCTATATAATGTACAAATGCCATTTAAAGAGAAAGATTTCTCCTAGATCTTCAGTGTTATTGAAATTATTTTTGTCATAACATTATTTAAATATAAAACTAAAAGTAAATCCCTTATGCTTATCATTCTTATATAGTTTTACAATGGATGCACATAGGGCTAAACAACAACAACAAAAACCTCATAATGTAAAAAGAAGTATTTATTTATGTTGATAGTTACATTGTTTTTTAAATTAAACTGCCAACTTACAACATGAATATGGAGCTGGTTGCTAATAACAGAAGCTCTTCTTGATTGAAATGGAGCAGTGTGCCATATGATGAGTAAGTTCTCCCACCACGATGACACTTGACCTGATTGCATCATTTTACACACTAAGCCTGGCTCTGTGATACTTGGCAATCCTCACTCATGAGGTGGTCATCCAGATAATCCAGATTATGGTCAAAGAGAAGAATGAATATAAAAATTGACATAGTGAACACAGAGGCTCCTGAAAATATGTCTGAATAATCCTAAGGATCTGGGGACACCCAATTTTGTGAATCCCACATTTGTATCTGTAGCCCCAGCCTCTCTCTTGAGCTCTACCCTGTATTTCTAACTGCCTACTAAACATTTCTCTACCTACATGACATCTCAAATGCAACATGTCCTAACTGAATTTGTTATCGTTCCCCACGCACACACCCACCTTAACCTCTGTTCCCAATATTAGTCAACGACATCATCCTCATTCTGATACCTAAGCCAAAAACTGAAGTCTCATCCTAGATTCTTTCCTCTGCCTCACCTCTTATGTCCAAGTCTTGTTTCTACTTCCTGAACTGCTTTCAAATCAACTGTCACTTTTCTTTTGACTCAGAAGTCCTATTCCCAAACTAACTCAAAGAAATAATCAAAATATTAATGAAATAACAAAAAAGCAAAGATGGTCATTCTACAATTATATTTAAGGAAAAACTGAAACAACAAAACTACTTAAGATCCTAGGTTCAATCTCAAGCACCAAAAAAAAAAAAAAAAAAAAAAAAAAGGGGAAGCCAGGAGTGGTGGCATTTGGCATACACCTGTAATCCCAGTACTTGGGAGCTGAGACAGGAGGATTACAGGTTCAAAACCAGCCTCAGCAACATAGTGAGATTTTCAGCAACCCTGTTCCAAAATAAAAAATAAAATAAGGCTGGAGGTATAGCTCCAAGGTAGAATGCCCCTGGGTTCAATCCCCAGTACCATAAAGAAAAAAAAAATGCTGTGGTATACTGATACTTTATGGAGGAGCAGTTATTTTTAGTGTTTTCCAATTTCTGTGGTGTAAATATTCTTACTTTGATCAATTTCAGGCTATCACTGTGAGATCAACTGACTCACAGAATTCCTGAAAACTTAAAGTTAGCTCTTAAGAATTGCAGCTCTTATATGTGCATTCCTATGTTTATTGTGGCGCTACTCACCGTAGCCAAGATACGCAATCAGTCAAGATGCCCATCAACAGATGAATGGATAAAAATATGATATATATACACAGTAGAATATTATTCAGCCATAGAAAAATGAAGGCATGTCATTTGAAGGCAAACGGATGAAACTGGAAGTTATCATGTTAAGTAAAATAAGCCAGACACAGCCATGTGTGGTGCCTGATGCCTTATAATACCAGTACTTAGGGAGGCTGAGACAGGAGGATTGCAGATTTGAGGCCAATCTTGGCAACATAGTGAGACCCTTTTTCAAAATAAATAAAAAATAATAGATAAATAAAATAGGACTGGGGATGTAACTCAGAGGTAGGACGTCTTTGGTTTCAATCCCCAATACCAAAAAAGAAAAAGAAAAAAGAAGGAAGGAAGGAAGGAAAAAGCTGGACTCACAAAGACAAGTATTACATTTTCTTTCATATGTGGAAATGTAAATAAACAAACAAAAAGATGGCCTGAAAATAGAAGACAAACTAAGAGGGTGGTGGAGGAGAGAGGGGAGAGCCACCAAATCTGTGAGATAAATTTGTATTATTTTAAGCCACTCTGTGATACTTTGCTACAGTAGCCTTAGGAAACTAATACAGAGGGGGAAATATGTTCATTGAAAATAATAATCAACAAAGAGCTGGAATGGCTACACTAATATCAGACAATGTAAACCAAAACCTGCTACAAGAGAAAAATAAGATGATTATATATTGAAAAAGGTCAACTCATCAAGAAGGCATAAAAAGTATGCATATATTTGCACCAACAAAATAACTAAAAAAATATAAGAAACAATATTCCATATTTGAAGTGAGAAATACAAAATTTTGCAATATTAGCTGGAAACTTCAATACCCTACTACCAAAAGTGGTTAGAACATCTAGAAAGAAAATGAAGTATTTTTCCTGACATAGTGCCTGTAATCCCAGCTATTCAGATGACTGAAGCAGGAAGATCACAAGTTCCAGGCCAGCCTGGGCAACTTAGCAAGACCTTGTCTTAAAACTAAAAAATAAAAAGGGCTGGGGGTGTAGCTCAGTGGTAGAGTGCCCCTGGGTTCAGTCCCCAGCGCATGAAAAAAAAAAAAAAAGGTGTTTTAAGCAACGTAGACCAATTAGACATTTATAAACCAACTAGACCTAAGACATATATAGAACACTCCCATCCAACAAGAGGATAATCTTCTCCGGTGAACATGGAACATTCTCCAAGACAGATCATATATTAGGCCACAGTCTCAATAAATTTAAAAATATTAATATAATACAAAGTATATGTACAAAGTATATCAAATGCAACTAGAAATAACAGAAGAAAAACTAGAAAATTCACACATATGGAAAATTTAAAAACACTAAAACAACATATGGTTCAAAGGAGAAATCACAAGTAATATTCGAAAATACTTTCATTCAAAAGTGAATACACAAGCCGGGCGTGGTGGCGCACGCTTGTAATCCCAGCATTTGGGAGGCTGAGACCAGAGGATCTGGGTTCGCGGCCAGCCTCAGCTACCTAGTGAGGCACTCTGCAACTTAGTGAGACCCGGTTTCAAAATAAAAAATAAAAAATAGGGCTGGGGGTATAGCTCGGAGGTAGAATGCCCCTGAGTTCAATCCCCAGTACCGCAAAAAAAAAAAAAAAAAGTGAATACACAACATACCAAAACTTATGGATACACAAAAGCAAAGGTTGGAGAGATTCATAACTGTAAACATCAACAGGTATTCCTCAACTTATGATGAGGTTACATCCCAATAACTCGTCAAAAGCTAAAAATACCATAAGTCAGAAATGTATTAAATACACTAATTTACCAAATCTCATAACTTAGCCACGCAGCACACTGTAGGATAGTGGTTGTACCCATGAACCTGTGGCCAACTGGGAGCTGCAGCTCACTCTCTCTGCCCAGCATCACAAGAATCTTATATAGCACATCTCTAGCATGGGAAAACATAAGAATTCAAAATTCAGAAGTTGAAGTATGATTTATTAAATGCATATCACTTTCACATCATTGTAAAGTAAAAAAATTTATAAGTCATAAATTGCAGACTGTATTTTTTTTTTTTTTTTTTTTTTTGCGGTACTGGGGATTGAACTCAGGGGCGTTCTACCTCTGAGCTATACCCCCAAGCCCTATTTTTTATTCTTTATTTTGAAACCAAGTCTCACTAAGTTATGGAGTGCCTCACTAGGTAGCTGAGACTGGCCTCAAACCCAGATCCTCTGGTCTCAGCCTCCCGAATGCTGGGATTACAAGCGTGCACCACCACGCCCGGCTTGCAGACTATATTTTAACAACGAAGAAAGATCTCAATTTAGCCAGGTGTGGTGGCATACACTTGTAATCCAGTACTTGGGAGGATGAGACAGGAGGATCACAGGCTTGAGGTCAGCCTCAGCAATGTAGTAAGACACTCAGTAGTATATCAAGACCCTGTTTCAAAAACAAAAAATAAAGGCTGGGAGGAGGGGGTAGCTTGGATGTAGGATGCCCCCTGTTTCAATACCCAGTACCACAAAAACAAACAAACAAATCTCAGTTCAGTAAACCTAATTTCATATTTTATAGAACTTGAAAAAAACGAGCATGCTGGGCATGGTGTTGTACACTTGTTAATCCCAGTACTTAGGAAGCTGAGACAGGAAGAATGCAGGTTTGAGCTCAGTCTCAGCTACTTACTGAGACCCTGTTTCAAAATAAAGAATAAAAAATAGGGCTGGGGGTATAGCTCGGAGGTAGAATGCCCCTGAGTTCAATCCACAGTACTGCAAAAAAAAAAAAGCTATACAAACTGGGCATGGTGGTACACGACTATAATCCCGGTACTTGGGAGACTGAGACAGGAAGACTGAAGATTTGAGGACAGCCTCAGCAACTTAGTGAGGCCCTCCACAGCCTAGTGAGATCCTTTTTCCAAATAAAAAATAAAATAGGGCTGGGGGTATAACTCAGAGGTAGAATGTAGCTGGGTTCAATCTCCAGTGCAACAACAACAAAGCTCAACAAATTGGAAAGAAGTAAAGTTGGAACAACTTTTTTGCATATGACATGATCCATTATTGAGAAAATTCTCAAAAATCTATAAAAGAAATAGATCTAGCTGGGCGTGGTAGCACACACTTGTAATCCCAGTTCTTGGGAGGCTGAGACAGGAGGATCGCAGGTTCATGGCCAGCCTCAGCTACTTAGTGAGACCCTCTGCAACTTAGTGAGACCTTGTTCCAAAATAAAGAATAAAAAATAAGGCTGGGGGTGTAGCTTGGAGGTAGAATGCCCCTGAGTTCAATCCCCAGTACCACACCCACACAAGAAAGAAATAGATCTACTCAGTGAATTCAGCAAAGTTTTAGGTATGAAATTAACACACAAAAATCAACTGTGTTGCTATTCAACTACAGCAAATATGCTGAAAAGAAAAATAAAATAAAATAAATTCAACTTACAAAAGCATCCAAAAGACAAAAACACCTTAGAATAAATTTACCCAAGATGGTAAAAGACTTGTACACTGAAAACTACAAAACATTGCTGAAAGAAATTGAAGAGGAGCTAAATAAGGGGAAAGACACAGTGTATTCTTGGACTTGAAGACTTAATACTGTTAAGATAGCAATACTATCCAAAGTAATTCACAAATTTAATACAATTCTTGTCCAAATTTCAATGGCATTTTTTTTTTCAGAAATGAGAAAGCCGACTCTCAAATTTATATGAAGCCACAAGGGGCCCTGAGTAGCCAAAACAATCTTGAGAAAGAAAAACAAAGTTGGAGGTTTTACACTTCCTGAATCAAAACTTACTACAAAGCTACAGTCTTCAAAACAGTGTGATATTTGCAAAAAGAAAAACTTGTAAATCAATGAAATAAAATAGAACTTTGGACATAATCACTTAGGCAGTAATTTAACATTTTCTTACAATCACAGCCATTTGAATTGGGTGATTTCATCTGCAAATTGTCCCTTTAGATCCCCAATCTAATTTCTTATTTGGTTTTTTTGTCCTTTTCCTATTTATCTCAAGAAATTGTTAATATATTTTGTTACCTTTTTTTTTTGGTACTGGGAATTGAACCCAGAGGCATTCTACCTTGGAGCTACACCTCCAGCCCTTTTTAAATTTTTGTTTTGAAACAGGGTCTCTCTTGGTTGCTGGTAGTCTTGCTAAGTTGCTGAGGCTGGCCTCGAAGCTGTGATCCTCCCAAGTACTGGGATTATAGGTACATATCTGGTTTTAGTTAACTTTTTGTCTACTATATATTTTGAAATATCTTGTCCCCAGGTTATTATTTTTCCTCTAACATTGTGGTATATTTGCCATACACAAACCTTAAGTTCAAATCTATCTTCTTTTGGTAGAGTACCATGGTGACTTAATTGCTATAGCTTTATAATATAATATTTCACTATCTGGTATGGCAAGCCACTCATCAAAACTCTTTAAAAAAAAAAAAGAAGAAGAAGTCTTGCCCGGCATAGTAGCGCATGCTTGTAATACCAGTATGTGGGAGGCTGAAACAGGATGCAGGTTCACAGCTAGCTTCAGTTACTTAGTGAGGCCCTGTTTCAAAATAAAGAATGAAAAATAGGGCTTGGGTATAGATAGGGGTAAAATGCCCCTAGGTTCAATTCCCAGCACTAAGAAATATATATATATATTTCCAATTTTTTAAATTTTCATTTTTATTCATATATTGTAAGCATACATCTTTGTTAGGTACAAATTGATAACGATATATGTGCTCACAATTCTCATTTGACCCCTTCCCCAAATTCCCACCCCGTTCCCTCTCCCTCCCTCCCTCTCAAGTTCAGTTTAGTGAGTGACCTTGGTATACATTATTGTGCCCCCCCATCCAACCCCTTCAGTTAAATCAACTTCTTTGCTTCTTTCTCTCCTTTTTCATCTGGAGACCCTCTTATACCCCATCTTCTCCCTAGCATCTGCATATTAGGGAGAACATATGCTTCTTTACTCTTTGTGACTGGCTAATCTCACTTAACATAATGTTTTCCAGTTCTTTCCAATTCCCTGCAAATAACATGATTTTGTTCTTTATGGCTGAGTAAAATTCCATTGTGTACATATCCCATAGTTTTGTAATCCATTCATTTGTCGATGGACATCTTGGCTGCTTCCATAGTTTGGCTATTGTGAATTGTGCAGCTATAAACATAGATACACATATGTCAGTCTGATAGTTTGGTTTCCATTCTTTTGGGTAGATACCCAGAAGAGGTATTGCTGGATCATATGGTAGGTTCATTCCCATACATCTGAGGATCCTCTATACTGTTTTCCAAAGTGGTTGCACTAGTTTGCAATCCCATCAACAGTGTATTAGAGTTCCCACATTCTCCACATCCTCACCAGCAGTTATTGTTGTTCGTGTTTTTGATGATTGCCATTCTGATTGGAGTTAGGTGAAATCTCAAGGGAGTTTTGATTTGCATCTCTCTGATTGCTAATGATGTTGAACATTTCCTCATGCATTTATTGGCCATTTGTATTTCTTCTTTTGTGAAGTGTCTATTTAGATCCTTTGCCCATTTTTTGATTGGGTTATTTGCTTTCTTAGCTGTGATTTTCTTGAGTTCTTTGTATATCCTAGATATTAGACCTCTATCCGAAGAATAACTGGCAAAAATCTTCTCCCACTCTGTAGGCTTTCGGTTTAGGTTCTTGATAGTTTCCTTTGCTGCACAAAAGCTCTTCAGTTTAATGCAATCCCATGTATTGATCTTCCTGAGGGTTGCTTGTGCTTTTGAGGTCTTGTTGAGAAAGTTTTGACCTGTGCCTATGTGTTCAAGTGTTGGGCTTATGCCCTCTTCAAGTAGGTGCAAGGTCTCTGGCCTAACTTCCAGGTCTTTGATCCACTTTGAGTTGACTCTTGTGCAAGGTGAGAAAGTGGGGTTTATTTCCATTTTCCTGCATATGGTTAACCAGTTTTGCCAACAACATTTGTTAAAGAGGCTATCCTTTTTCCAGTGTATATTTTTGGCTCCTTTGTCAAAAATCAGTTGACTGTAAGCACGTGGGTCTGTGTCTGAGTCTTCTATTCTGCTCCATTGGTCTGTGTGTCTGTTTTTGTGCCAATACCAAGCTGTTTTTATTACTGTGGCTTTGTAGTAGAGTTTGAAGTCAGGTATTGTGATACCTCCTGCATGGTTCTTGTTGCTAAGAACTACTTTGGCTATCCTGGGTTTTTTGTTTTTCCAGATGAATTTAAGGACTGATTTTTCTATGTCTGTGAGGAGTACCCTTGGTAGTTTCATGGGTATTGCATTGAATCTGTAGACCAGTTTTGGGAGGATGGCCATTTTGATGATATTTATTCTACCTATCCAAGAGCATGGTAGATCCTTCCATCTTCTAAGGTCTTCATCGATTTCTTTCTTCAACTTTTTGTAGTTTTTCTTATAGAGATCTTTTACCTCCTTGGTTAGGTTTATCCCTAAGTATTTTATTTTTTGGGGTGCTATTGTGAGTGGAATTGTTTTCTGAATTTCTTTTTCAGTGGATTTATGGTTGGCATACAGGAAAGCTTCTGATTTTTTAAGATTGATTTTGTATCCAGACACTTTGCTGAATTTGTTGATCAGTTCTATAAGGTTTTTGACTGACTTTGTTGGGTCTTCTTAGTATCATGTCATGTCGTCTGCAAAAAGGAATAGTTTTAGTTCTTCTTTCCCTATTTTTACCCCTTTGATTTCCTTCTCTTGCCTTATTGCTCTGGCTAGAGTCTCAAGTACTATTTTGAACAGAAAAGGTGATAATGGACATCCTTGTCTTGTTCCTGTTTTTAGTGGGAACTCTTGCAGTTTCTCTCCATTTAATATGATATTGGCCGTGGGCTTATTGTATATTGCCTTTATGATGTTGAGGTATGTTCCTTCTATTCCGATTCTCTGAAGTGCTCTTAGCATGAATGGATGTTGGATCTTATCAAATGCTTTTTCAGCATCAATTGAGATAATCATGTGATTTTTGTCTTTGATTCTGTTTATGTGGTGAATTACATGGATTGTTTTTC
>PVLC010009590.1:29481-53593 GCA_004027655.1 Graphiurus murinus | reverse complement strand
ATGTCTCTGATAGACATCTAATTCTCACTGAATTGATGGGAGATTTGAGGCTGACTAATGACTTCCAGTGAGTATTAAGATGTAATTATAAAGCCTCTGTCTTTAGGAGCTCACGTCTTACCAGGCTCGGACTCATTACTGTAATCCTCTTAACATCACCTGGACTGGAGTTTAAAGTATCACCGCTTCCACCCGGGGGAGGAGAACCCAAGGAACAGGATAGGAAAGCTCGTTGTCTACGCTACAAAGAGGAACAGAAGGGACCGCACTGCCCTTCTACTGCATCCTTTATTACAGAGAGTTCTCTGTTTAGCTAGAAGGCCTTCCCAAGCATGCTTGCTCTCCGTTTCGTGTGCCTGTGGCTGTTTGTGTACGCTGCCTGGTGCCCGAGGTAGGAGCAGTTCTGGATGAATTGAGAAGAAAAACGACCAAACTTCCCTTCGGCGGTGCTGTTTGTTATTGGATCAATCTGATCAATGCCACCTGTCAGATCTGTAACATTATCTGGGAACCAGCAGATGGAGCTGTGACAGATAGCATTCAGAGGCCTGTTTACTCGGGCACACGTGCCGGGCCTCCGCCCTGGGGAACCAGCTCATTGTCAGAGGCACCTTTCCCCCCTCCGGCAGAGTCCGCAGAGGGTGCGGGCCCACGCTTTCACACGGAAAAGGTCTCATGGCAGCGTTAGGCTTCTCACACACCCTCCTGGAGTGCGATTATGATCTCTAGTGAGTGAGGAGACAACGAGACGCAAGGCTTGCTTTGGGGAAACCTCCCTCTTGGAATCACAGAAACGCTTTCTACACGACAGGTGGGGTGTCGGGGGGGGGGACTCACAGGGCATCAGTATCGATCGACTCCAGAGGACGCACGCGCAGAATGTCTCCTGGGATTTGCAGGGGCCAATTTGTCCAGGCCAACATCCACCGCTATTCACTGGGATGGGCTGCAACGTGTGTGTGTGTGTGTGTGTGTGTGTGTGTGTGTGTGGTGCTGGGGATCGAATCCAGGGACATTCTACCTCCGAGCCACACCCCCAACCCTATTTTATTTTTATTTTGAAACAGGGTCTTACAAGGTTGATGAGAGTCTTACTACTCTCTGCTGAGGCTGTCCTTGAACCTGCGATCCTCCTGTCTCAGCCTCCCAAGTTATGGGATTACAGGTGTGCATCACTGGGCCCAGACTTTTTTTGTTTTTGTGGTACTGGGGACTGAACCCAGGCACATTCTACCTCTGAGCTACACTCCCAGCTCTATTTTATTTTTTTTGTGGTACTGGAGATTGAACTCGGGCATTCTACCTCCGAGCTATACCTCCAGTCCTATTTTTTATTCTTTATTTTGAAACCAGGTCTCACTAATTGCAGAGTGCATCACTAGGTAGCTGAGGCTGGCCGCAAACCCGGATCCTCCGGTCTCAGCCTCCCGAATGCTGGGATTACAAGCGTGTGCCACCATGCCCGGCTTATTTTATTTTTATTTTGAAACAGTCTTGCTAGGGTGATGAGAGTCTCATTACTTGCTGAGGCTGTCCTCAAACCTGCAATCCTCCTGTTTCAGCCTCCCAAGTACTGGAATTATAGGCATGTGCCACCATGCCCAGCCTTATTTTTAAAATTTTGAAACAAGGTCTGGCTAAGTGCTGAGGGTCTTGCTAAATTGCTGAGGCTGGCCTCCAACCAGCGATCCTCCTATCTCAGCCTCCCAAGTACTGGGATTCCAGGCCTGCACCACGGCGCCCTGTCAACCAGTTGTCTTTACTTGTGTCGTGAAGGGCCCTGGTGGCTTGGTCTTCCTATTTCGTGCTTTTGAAGATGCCTAGAAAACTTAAAATGCCCATGTTCCCTTTTCTCCGGTGGATGTGTCTTTCCTGGGGGAAGGAAGAAAAACAACAATTTTCAAGTTCCGTACAAAAGAGCATCCCCAGGAAGGGACTGGAGCTCCAGATCTCCGCTTCTGGCGAGGGTAGAAGGAAAGGAAACCCATGTGGGGGCGGCTTGAAGGACATGGGGTGATGAGGGGTGACGAGGGGTGCCAACAGCGGAGGGTGACAGATGCTCAATGTGCCTGTGACCTGTCCCCTGGCTGGTTAATGCTGACTTGGAGAGTCATGTCTGAAGGCGTCTCTGGCGTCGCCAGTGTAGGACATCGTGAGGGGAAGAAGCGCCTGCCTGCTGGGCGTGAACAGGGAGTCCTCACAGCCTATGCATCAGCCAGGCAAGGTGGCCACGGCACACCTGGAATCCCAGAACTTGGGAGGCTGAGGCAGGAGGATGGTAGGTTCGAGGCCAGCCTCAGCAACTTAGCAAGATCCTTGGCAACTTCGAGACCCTGCTTCAGAGTAAAATAAAAATAAAAAGGGCCGAGGATGTAGAATGCCCTTGGGTTCTAACTCCAGTACTGAAAGCAAAACAAACAATAAAACACCCTCCCCCACAAAGAAAGAAAGAAACAAGCAAAACCCCTGCTTACTCATCTTGAAGGAAGCCAGTGTGAAGTTTATCAACATTAACCACCTTTGAAACGTTTGGCACTTCTGCAGGGCTTGATGGCACTTGCCCGAAATCCTAGTACTTGGGAGGCGGAGACAGGAGGATCATATTTGAGGCCAGCCTGGCCGATTTAGAAAGATCCTGTTTTTTAAAAAAAAAATGGCTGGGTGTATTTCAGCGGTGGAACACATCCAAGTTCAATCCCCAATACCATGTGCGCACGCGCGCGCGCACACACACACACACACACACACACACACACACACACACACAATGTTCAGCATTTTGAAAATGCTTTCTTCTTGTCAGTCGACACTACAAGTAATTACTACAGTAAGATTTCAGATCAAATATTCATTTTATTCCCTTCTAATTGACATAATTTTAAGAGGTAAAAGTTTAAGATACAGGAAGCACTTGAGGACTGAGGTTTTATGGTGATGATACCCTTAAAACTTAATTTAGACGAGATATAATTATTTTGTTTCAATCTGCTGTTGGAAGGCGTTCTAGAATGTGTTTGCCCACATTCTTTCAAAGTGATGACAGTGTACTAAAGATAATTGAATTTTTTTTATTATTATTATTTTTTTGTGATGCTGAACCCAGGGTCATTCTAACTCTGAGCTATACCCCCAGTCCTATTTTTTATTCCTTTTTTTTTTTTTTTTTTGCGGTACTGGGGATTGAACTCAGAGGCATTCTACCTCCGAGCTATACCCACAGCTCTATTTTTTATTCTTTATTTTGAAACCGAGTTTCACTAAGTTGCGGAGTGCCTCACTAGGTAGCTGAGGCTGGCCTTGAACCCGGATCCTCTGGTCTCAGCCTCCCGAATGCTGGGATTACAAGTGTGCGCCACCACTCCCGGCTCTATTTTTTATTCTTTATTTTGAAACAGGGTCTCATTAAGTTGCGGAGGGCCTCACTAAGCAGCTGAGGCTGGCTGCGAACCTGGATCCTCTGGTCTCAGCCTCCCAAGTACTGGGATTATAAGTGTGCGCCACCACGGCCAGCGAGAACGACCTTTTTAGTTTGCATAAAACTCCAGATGGATGGCACAGGACTATATTTACATGCATACGATGTATATATGTTTATCTGTATCCTACATAGTATGTGTGAAAATATATATAGATAATGTAAAGATACAGTATATATTGCTATGTAGGCCTTTTTCTTTCTTTCTTAAGTACTTCTGGGGATTAAACCCAGGGCCTCTCACATACTAGGCAGGTGATCTTCCACTGACCACTTACCAATATATCTTAAAAGATTTTTGCACATTTCTTTCTCATTCTTCTTAATGGCTGCATAATATTCCACAGTATCAATGCATCATCCTTCCTTCCCTCCCTCCCTCCTTCCTTTCTTCCTTTCTTCCTTCCTGGTACTGGGGATTGGACCCATTCTACCTCTGAGATACACCTCCAGCCATTTTTATTTTTAAATAGGGTCTCACTGTTAGCACACACTAGCCTTGAACCTTCGATCCTCCTGTTCTAGCCTCCCAAGTACTGGGATTACAGGCATGCACCACTGTGCCCAGTTCATCACGACTTCTTTAACTCTTAATGTAGACATTACGTTGTTTCCAAATTATCACCCAATAAATACTACACCAAAAACCAACCAACCAATCAACTCCGTGAAAGTGTTAATCTTTGAGCCCATGAGAGAGTCTTTATTTAGAATAGTTTCCTAGAAGAAGAATTTCTGAATTCAAAGGCTTACCTGAGCACTTCTAAACATACTGCCCATCTGGGACATTGGTCTCGGCGCCTCCTGCTGGCTAATCATGTGTCTCCCCGTGTGGCTCTTCCAGGAGATGAGTCTTCCTGGCGTGTCCCAAGCATCACTTGGGAGCATTTGAAAAGAACTCTCGTCCCTCCTTCCCATAAGCACTCTGTTGTCTCTCTGTGGCCTGGACCAGCCGACAGGGACACCTGCAGGAAAGGAAGGGGCCGCACCTCCAGGCCCGGCCTGCGGCCCATCCCACCTTACTTTACACTGAAAGCTTTCTCTGGCTTGCAAAGTCCTTTCTTTGAGTTCTCCAAAAGAACAGGGTCTAGCATATGTGTGCACACACCTACATGTGTGTGCATGCGTGTGTGTGTGTGGGGGGGAGGGTAGGGGGAAGACAAAGATCCAACCAGGTTAAGCTCAGGTCGAGAAAGGGTGTTCTGGTTGTAGGGATCCTCAGACCACGGGGTACTGAAGTGGAACTGGGAAATGGGGACAGAGTGGGGCCGGAGACAGGAAGGAAGGAAGGAGGGAGGGAGGGAAGGAAGGATGATGCATTGATACTGTGGAATATTATGCAGCCATTAAGAAGAATGAGAAAGAAATGTGCCTGGTCATGTATGACCCAGGAAACAGTGAAGGACCCCCGGAGCGGCTGCTCCTTTGAAAGCAGGGAGTCTGGAAAACAATATTGAAGAAATAAGGGGCTGGACAGGAGGCGCCAAGAAAAAAATGCCAAGTAGGAGAGAGAGAGAGAGAGAGACAGACAGACAGACAGACTGACCGACCCAGGGGACAGGCCCATGCAAGCCCCTAATTACGTGTGATCTGAGATCAGTACGGTCTGTTTGCTTTGAGTTCACTTATTTTTACTTATTTACTTGTTTAGGTACTGCAGACTGAACCCAGGGCTGTTCTACCTCTGAGTCACACCCCCAGCCCTTTTTTTTTGAGTCTTGCTAAGCTGCTCAGGGTATTGCTAAGTTGCTGGTGCTGGCCTTGAACCTTCGATCCTCCTGTCACAGCCTCCCCAGTACTGAAATTACAGATGTGCGCCACCACACCTGGCCCGAGTCTGCTTATTCTTAACTCAAATGTTGCTCTGTGGTGTCCTTAACTGTTGAACTTTTCAATACCTCCTTTGGGAGGTACTGTGTGTGTGTGTGTGTGTGTGTGCGCATGCGCGCCCATGCATTTTCCCAGAGGAGTATTTTAAAGCAAGATTTGTGAGACAGTTTGGATTCTCAAACACGGTGGTGCCAAAACACAGAAGGAGTTGCCTGTTACCAGCTCTGAGGTACAGAGGCAGCTCCCTTCTGGAAGGGCCGATTTTCCAGAATCCAGAGACCTGTTTGGGTGTAGCACCTTGCCGGCGTATACCACAGAACGGGTAAGAGATGCCGCTCTTCCCCCTCAGGTGAAAATGCTGATGATATATATATTTTTTGGACCTGGGGATTGAACCAAGGAGTATTCTATCCTCAAGCTACCCACTCCCCTCCCCCAGTCCTTTTTATTTTTGTTTTGAAACAGGGTCCCTCTAGGTTGCTGAGAGTCTTGCTACTCGCCGAGGCTGGCCTTGAGCCTGCGACCCTCCGGTCTCAGCCTCCCAAGTCCTGGGCTTACAGGTGCGTGCCACCATGTCAGCTCGGTGGTACTGTTTTCTGATTTGCACAGTAGAGGTATGTTTGGAGGAGGGGCAGCGTTCCTGTGGATTTTTATGATCGAAACCAAGTGGTCATGGGAATTTCCCACTGCTGCTGGCTGCCTCTGCTCTTAGGTCAGGTAAAATGAGATATGGCTCTGTATGTGCAGGTGGTAATTCTGGCTGCTATGAGCCACAAAAATCAAAATCTAGACAATAGAAGCTGTTGGTGACTGGTATGTATAAAAACATTATTTTGTACTAGGCAGATACACTAAAGTGCTTCTTTTCACACACTTCAAACTTCTATTTGCAGCCTGCTTTCCATCGGGAGCAATGGGGAGGGGTCACCAGGACCCCTTTCCTTGCTAGTTGCACAGTCATCAAAATGCCCATTTTCGCCGTCATGAAACGAGCCATACCGGTCCTATGGAATTCATATTCCCCTGCTGCGCTCCCAGACAGGGTTCCTGAGAGGAAACCAGAGGTCCAGGCAGCCTGGGAATTTGGAGACCTGCTGGCTTCCAAATGGTTTCTAGAGTTGGCCAGGCAGCTGGGCACGGCGGCACACGGCTGTAATCCCAGTACTTGGGAGGCTGAGACAGGAGGCTCACAGGTGTGAGGCCAGACTCAGCAACTTAGTGAGATCCTGGTTCAAAATAAAAAATAAAAAGGGCTGAGGGTGTAGCTAGGAGGTGGAGTGCCCCTGGGTTCAAGCCCCAGAACCAAAATAAATAAATAAATAAATAAATGATAAAGTCCTGCCGTTTCCTCTCATTCCTGCTTGTTCCCAAGATGTGGCTTTCTGTAAAGGCCACCAAACACGAACGGCAGACGTACCAAGGGCCAGCCCGTGACTTCTCGGGCACACGCAGCCCTGGCTGGGTCTGAACTCCTCGGGGCTCCATTATTTCAGTAGAAAATGCTGCGTTCGTTGCAGGCGCATTTGCCGTATTCTAGAACACAGCTCAAATGACGCAAGAGACCCAGGCACACACCGTGCTCCCTAGCCGCTCACCACGCGCCTATTTGAAAACCAAACAGAAGAGGAGACACCAGCCTGCCCCATGCACCCAGGACTGGGAGCCAGCGGAGTCGCAGAGCACAGGCCCCTGGGCCGCCCAGATGGTGCCGGGCTGGTTAACCTACAGCCCCGCCGAGCCCAGGTGGGGACGTGAAGAACCATGTGTAGACCACGGTGGTTAGGTGTGGAATTTCGTCCCCCCAAAAGGACTTTGCCACCTTGGTGAAGTCAAGGCTAGTTCCTCTTCACAGAGGGAGTGAGGAGCAGCTGACATTTTCTAGAAGAAGAGATTTAAACTCCCGCCCCGGATGGATTCCCAGGGCATCGCCTGTGCTGTGTGGTCCTGGCGTCCCGTGAGGAGCTTCCTGGAGGTTAGTCACCGCTTGTCTGGATTTTGACTTTCTGTGGCTAACAGCAGCTGGATTGCTGCTGCACATAGGAAGGCCGTGCAGGTTTTTTTTTTTTTTTTTTTTTTTTTTTTTAATTTTATCTGACATTTCGAAAATACTACACTGCAAAATTATTTGGGTGAAATGTGTCTGATTGACAGGCGCATAAGCCTGCGCGTGAGGACTTGGGAGGCAAGCTAACGAGGCCCTCGTGGCGGGCTGTATTAATTCTTAACATGCAAAGACAGCCACATGTTGGAAGCTAATACTCTAGTGGGGCTGAAATCTATTATTATTTCAGAGTATTAGCATTGTTTCGTGTAGAATAACTTAACCGTAATGACACACGGGGAAATCAATATGCCAGCAGGGCTGGGGCGCGTTTTCTTAAAGATGAACTGGCTGATGGTTTCAGCGATGTTTTAACAGAAGGAATAAGCAAATTTTAAGAGTAAATGAATCAGAAACCGATCAGCAAGTGAGACATTTGTAGTACATAAATGATTTTGGTTTAGCTTGAGATGATCAGCGTATTGCTCTAGAAATGTATATTATGGTCTTTGACTTGGTGTTTGAATTATTCTACATGTGCTATGGTTGCAAGGTTTTATGTATTTCAGGACTTGTCATTAGCAAACAACTCAAATTTTTCTTTTCTTGAAGGACAATTTAGAATTGTTTGCCAAGGTGATAGGGAAAAGTTTTCTTCAATTTTTTTTTTTTTTTTCAGTACTGGAGATTGAACTTAGGGGCATTCTACCTCTGAGCTACACCCCCAGCCCTATTTTTTATTCTTTATTTTGAAACAGGGTCTCACTAAGTTGCGGAGTGCCTCACTAGGTAGCTGAGGCTGGCCCCGAACCCGGATCCTCCAGTCTCAGCCTCCTAAATGCTGGGATTACAAGCGTGCGCTACCACGCCCAGCCCCAATTTTTTTTTTCTTTTATTTTGTGCTGTGAAAAGTTGAAGGCAGAGAGAAAAAGGATTGGACTGCAATTTTAGTGACTGAAACAGAAAATAACACCCTCCTGCAGGACTCCCTACTCTCTGTTTGTTTTTATGGTTCTGGGGATTGAACCAAAAGCCTGAGATATGCTATGTCAGTGTTCTACCACTAAGCTATACACCGGCCCCTATTCCCTACTCTTTTCCTCAAGGTGGAAGTAGCTTAATATTTTTGCTGCTAGTTAGAAGAAAATTAAATGCTTGTTGAAAGTAATTTAAATAATGCAAAAGTAGCTGAGAGCGGTAGTACACACCTGTAATCCCAGTACTTGGGAGGCTGAGAAAGGAGGATCGCAGATTTAAAGCCAACAGTGCAATAATTTAGTGAGACTTTGTTTCCAAAAAAATGGGGCTGGAAGTGTAGCTCAGAGGTAGAGCACAATGGGGTTCAATCCCCAGAAATGAAAAAAAAAAAAGTGTAAAAGTATAAAGCACCAGGTACTGTACTACTGTAATTTCACCCCACAGAGATTTCAGCTATTAACCATTTGACCCATGTATCTCTCCATTTTAAAATGCATAGATATAAGTAAATATGTATAAATAAACTAAACAGGGTTATTTTGTATCCGTTGTGCAGTAAACTGCTTTTCCATTTGACTAGATCTCTAGGGCATCTTTCCATGTCAGTAAATATAGATCTGGCATTAAAAAAAGATGCTCTATAATTTATTTCACTAGTCCCCTACTGACAGGCATTTAGTTGGTTTTGAATTTTCCACTTTCGTAATTGATGTCGCAGGCATTATTTTGTACATACATTAGTGTATGTTTTTCAATCATATTCTTGGAATGAATGATCACAAGTGTTTCCACTGACATTTTTTTTTCCTAACACATTTTAAGCAAATGCCTAGGTGTTATGGGTTGGCTATGAAATGTTCCCTGAAGAGCTCATGTAGTAAGGTGAAGAGGTAAAAGGATTGAATTATAGAGTTCTAATCTCATCAGCGGATGAACCCACTGTAATGGATTTACTGGGTGGTAAGCTAGGCAGGCAGGCCGGCAGGCGGTGTGGCTGAGGAGGTGGGTCCTGTGGGTGTGGCCTTCAGGATGTGCTGGCGTCCATGGACCCCCCTTCACAAGCTCTCTCTCTGCTTTCCGCCTCCATGACCTGAGAGCAGCGCCCTAGTCCTCTCTCTGCTCCCTGCATCACACCCAGCTCTGAAGACTTCACCCAGTCTAACGTGGACTGAACCCTGAAATATCCAGAACTGTGAGCAAATAAACCTTCCTTCCTCTAAGTTGTTGTCATCAGGGTTTTTTGGTCACTGCAATAAGAAGGCTGACCCAAACACTCGGTCGTAGGTGTAAGCCACAATGACAGGTTTTCCTCAGTGAGACTGAAAACCGCCAGTGGGAATGAGGGGCAGAACTCAAGGGGGCCACTAAGGTTCCAGCTTCTGGTGTACAAGTCTGTATGATCTCTCCTGTGCGTGCGTGCGAGCGTGCGTGCGTGTACTTGTGCATTTTCCTAGAGGAATATTTTAAAGCAAGATTAGTGAGACAGTTTGGATTCTCAAACACGGAGATGCAGGACTGTGAATGGATAGGAAGTCACTACTGTGATTGTTACTAATTGGCTCACCCACCTGGGTGGGTCTGACCTAATTGTGTGAATTACAGAGGGTAAAGCTTCAAAGAGATACTCTGGGGCCGGCCAGACAGCAAGCAGGGAGCCGCCTGAGTGTACAAGACCAGGTACCCAGTGCGCTTCCTGGGAGTGCGTGTGCGTGTGCGCGCGTGCGTGTGCGTGTGCGTGTGCGTGTGTGTGTGTGTGTGGGGTCCCTGGTCATCTCAGTCCTACAGCCTCAAGGAAATGAGTTCTGCCACTTGTGGGTGAGCTAGAGGAGGACCCTAACCCTAACACAGAGCCCGCTAACCTGCACGCAGATTAAGGCTGCCTCGTTTAAGTTGCTAACTTAGTGTAGTTGGTTAGACTTCTGTTGCCAGTTGGTTAGCAACAGAAACTACTGGCGCCAGGACCAGAGGCAGGACCCCACGTGCTCGGGGTTTTGCTTTAGTTTCCATAGCTGGGGGAGGAACCTTTCCAGTTGCCCACCTGCGGTGCTGGCCGGAGTCTGGCTAGTGTCTGGCTAGTGTCTTTCCTCCTGGAGACCCTAAACTGGGCGCCTTGCTCTGTGTGTGCAGTCCTTTATGACTTCTTTGGGAGAAGGAAAACCTCAGAATTGCTTTTGAGTTCTTAGAAACTCAGGTCTGCTACCTGAAAGTCTTTTCTTAGAGGATTTTGTTACCCTAGCCATTCTGTTTAATTGATTTCACCTTTTGACAAAATATAGTTAATTCAGATCCATAGGAGCTTATGGATTTTTAAAAAAATTTTATTTTTTTTATACTGGGGATTGAACCTAGGGGCATTCTACCTCTGAGCTATACTCTCAGGCCTTTTTATTTTTTATTTTGAAACAGAGTCTCCCTAAGTTACTGAGGGTCTCGCTAAGATGCTAAGGCTGGCGACAAACCCACAATCCTCCTGTCTCAACCTCCTAAGTACTGGGATTACAGGCAGACACCACTATACGTTGCTTGTCATTCCCACTTTGATGGCCAGATTGTCCAAGATTTTTCCAGGGGTGTTCCTTCCAGCTGGATCCAGAGTCCTCCCCACCCCCACCAATATTTTTTGAGCACTTCTTTGTGTATTCTGGTAAAACAAGGTATTTCGGACTTGTATTGTTTCTGGAAACAACCATTCTTACAAGGAGCTCTGTCTCATTCATGACAGGGATTTAGGAACCAAGGTCTGGGCAGAAGAGGTGCTCATGGATATTAGTCATCTCAAGCTGAAAAGTTTCCTTCCTTCCTTCCTTCTATATTTCCTTCCTTCCTTCCTTTTTCTTCTTCTCCTTCTCCTTCTCTTCCCTTTCTTTTTTCTTTCTCTTTCTTGTCTACACATTGACCAATCTATAACCATGAGTTCATGAGTTTAAGCCAAGTGTAGTGACTCACATCTGTAATCCCAGTACTTGGGAGGCTGAGACAGGAGAATTACAGGTTCTAGGATAGCCTCAGCAAGTAGTGAGACTTTCATCAACCTGGTGAGATTGTGTTTCAAAATAAAAATAAAATAGGGATAGGGTGTAACTCAGAGGTAGAATGCCCCTGAGTTAAATCCTCAGTACCAAAAACAACACACACACACACACACACACACACACACTCACACACACACACACACACACCGAAACAAAACACCAAATAAACACCATGAGCTTATCCTGGAACTCCTCGGAGTTCAATGTTCACTGTTCACTGTTCTTCTCCAGCAGTGGACAACCTGGCCCCTGTTATCTCCTCATCTGCTCCATCCAATGAAATGCAGAAGAACTTTAGCTTTGCAAACCCCGGCCACTGACATAAGCAAACACTCTAATTAGAGTTGAATACTTACTTTTTTTTTATTCACTAATTTACTTTAAGTTGGAGCTGGGAGTGGAACCTGGGATGCCTCATATACTAACCACCCCAGTTCCTTTTTTGTTTTAGGCTGAGGGTGAATAGGGTACTGCACTCAGTAACTTGGGTTAGTTGTTTTAATAACATAAAATTAATTAATTTTACTTATTTTTGGTACTGGGGATGGAATCCAGGAGCATTCTACCTCTGAACTACACCTCCAGCCCTTTTTTATTTTTTAATTTTGAAACAGGGTCTTGGTAAGTTGCTGAAGGTCTCACTAAATTGCTGAGTCTGGCCTTGAACCTATGATCTTTCTATCTCAGCCTCTCAAGTACTGGGATTACAGGTGTGTGCCACCATACCTGGCTATCTTTATATTTTTAATTTAAAAAAATTTCAAGCCTGGCGTGATGGTGCACACCTGTAATTCCAGGGCTTGGGAGGCTGAAATAGGAGGCTCGCAGATTTGAGGACAGCCTCAGTGGTGTAACAAAACTCTCAGCAACCTAGCAAGACCTTGTTTCAAAACAAAAAATAAAAAGGCTGGGGTGTAGCTTAGAGGTGGAATGCCCCTGGGTTCCATCTCCAGACGCCCCCCCCACCCCCATTTTCTTCTTTCCAATGTGGTTACATTGTTCATTTGTAATACAGTTAGGTTCATTTGTTTCTATTTGGCTTAATCCTGTTTTAATTTACTTTTTAATCCTTTTAAAGGATCCTTTTTATCCTTATTGAGCAGGAAATATCTTAATAAGAATTTATCCATCAGAAGCCCCTTCCCCCCATAATCTGAGTCCCAGATCCAGTGATCTCCTTGATTTCCAATGGAATCCTCTAGGAAAACGGGGTGCAGACGCCCCTCTCGCCAGCACCCTAGGAGAAGTCACCCTAGAGCCGGCCTCATTCCCCAGGGGGTCCTTAGGCGGCAGAACCTGTGCTCTGTGGGTTGCTTCTCATCATGGAACAGGGCTCCAGCGCAAGTGTGTTGATGACCCAGCAAAGCACTGCAGAGTCAGGCAGGGAGCTGCCCGGAGCAGAGGGCGCAGAGGGGGCTCCCCAGTCACTCTCCAGGGGCCAGGTGAAGGAGGGCCAGGGACGGGAAAACCGAGGAAACGTGAAGGAAGACACCATTGGGTGTGTTGAGTCACAAAACAGCATTGTATCAGTGTTTAACTTCCTGAGTTAAATGTTTGCTTTGTGGTTACAGAGATGGCTCTCGTTCTTAGACTTGAGCTGAGAATCTAGGGGCAAAAGGGTTGTTCCATCTGTGACTTGCTCTCAAATGGTGCAGACATGCACACACGTGCACACATTCATGCAATACACAACATGCACATGCACACACGCATAGGTACACATCACACGTGCAGGGATATGCAGACACACACGGGCATGTACACATCCACACACAAATACACGTATACATATATACACATACAGGTAGGCACATACACACATATACACATATACATGTCCACACACAAACACACGTATACATATATACACATACAGGTAGGCACATACACACATACATACATATACAGACATGGGCACGTACACATACACAAGCAAACTGACAAAGATCAAGTAGCTGGTGAAGAGCGTATGTGAGATTGTTGATACTCTTCCTGCAGTTTTTCTGTAGTTTTGATGTTGTTCAAAGGCAAGGCAAAATATTGACAGTCAGATCTATTGTTGCATAGATAAAATATGTTATGCTTCTATATCAATACCTCTGTGCTTTTATTTGGACATCTATGCAACAGTTACAAACAAAATCCATCACTTTTAAAGCCACAAAGAAAACCTCTGTGAATGAATTTCAGAACATGGAAAGTAAATGTTTTCATTACTAAATAAGAAGAATGAAAACAGTAAGTTGAGAATTTTATTCAAGAAGTTTAAAAAAAAACAACTAGACACCTAGATAAAGCATAAGTATAGATTAAAGGAGATAAAAATACAGAAATAATAAGTGAGCCAGAAAGCAGAAAGCCAATCACATTAAAGAAGAAACCCAGGTCTTAATTCATTGAAACAGCCAGTGATGTAGCTAAGTGA
Organism: Graphiurus murinus; assembly: GCA_004027655.1. Taxonomy (NCBI): domain Eukaryota; kingdom Metazoa; phylum Chordata; class Mammalia; order Rodentia; family Gliridae; genus Graphiurus; species Graphiurus murinus. The sequence continues at coordinate 39,812 of PVLC010009590.1, read as the reverse complement.
CCGTTTGTCATTCAAAAGCACAAGCCGGGCAGGCGTGACGGTGCACACCCATAATCCCAGAACTTGGGAGGCTGAGACAAGAAGATCACAGGTTCAAGGCCAGTCTCAGCAACTTAGGCCCTTCTTACCTTCGTGAGACCCTGTTTCTAAACAAAAACTAAAATAGGGCTGGGGGTGTAGCTCAGAAGTAGCATGGCCCTGAGTTCAATCTCCAGCACCATGAAACAAACAAACAAATAAATAAAAGAAGTACAAAGTTCGGGAGAACACAATTTTATGGAGAGCAATACAAAGTCTACCCATGGAGTCCACCCTGTGAATAAACAAGAAGTGACAAAAGGAAAATTTTTCAGGATCTAACTTTTAATGCTCGGTGTAAGTGAGGGGGCCTTAGGGCTTAGTCCTCACCAGGCGCCAGTGAAATTCACCGAACCGCCTGTGGCTGCCAGGCGCTGAGGCGGCAGCTTGGTGGGGCCACCCCGCAGAGTCAATTGGCCCGAGCCCAGGGCCCTCCAGGGCAGGGGGTCTCCGCAGGGCTCCAGGCGGGTCCAAAGACCCCTCCCCGCGCACCCCTTCCCCAAAGCAGGCAGGAAAAGCTTGCGGAGGGAAGGTGGTACCAGCCATTGCTACCTAAGGGGAGCCCTTGGTAACTGTCTCAAAGGAAAATTCCATGTGTCTCTTTTTTTCATTTTGCTTTTCTCATCATTTATTTTCACGACACTTTACTAAAGTGTTGGTCTGAGGCTGATTGAAAAATTAAAAATAAAATAAAATTTAAAAACTCCAAACACCAGGTCGTTTCCCCCCAGAGAGTTTGCAAAGTGCTGTCATAGAATGCGTTCCTCACGGTTTCCTGTATTGGCAGCGTGGTCCCCGGCATGGCCGTGTTGAGGTGGCGGTGCCTTTAAGAGGTGGGGCCTATTGCAAGGCAATTAGGCCGCGTGCTGCCCTTGGAGGGGGGTGCTGTAGTTCTCTGGTTAGCTCTTGTGGGAGTGCTGTTGGGAAAGAGTAAGGCTGGGCCTTCCTGTCTGCCATGTGACCCCTCCCTCTGCTCGGCCATCTACCATGAAGCAATGCAGCCCAGGCGGCCCTCGCCACAGCCCCCACATGCTGTCTGGACTGTGAGCGAATCAACCTCTTTTCTTTATAATTCACCCAGCCTTGGGTATTTTATTACAGCAAGAGAAAAATGGACTAACCAATTTCTTTCTTGTCTTGTCTTAAGATAATTCCAGACTGTTCCAGGGATGGATGGACCCTGGAATAGAAAATGCAAGAACTTCTGTGTGCAGTACAAGCATGCTTGGCTTTTCTTCCAGATGGCAGAGAGAATACCACCGCCTTCATAGAAGTCTCTGTTCAGGGCTGAATGCTTTATACTTCTCTCTCCCCTCTCCCCTCTCCTCTCTCTCTCCCGCCTCTGGCTATTGCAATCTGTCTGTTGGCAGGTACACCCAGAGGCACTCAGTAGCTGACCTGGTGACAGAAAAGAACTAGAAAAACAACCTCCCACTTCCCCATGATGAAAATCACAGGTTGTTTAAATAGCAGTGTGATTAATGCACCCCCCCCCCATTCTGTCCATCGCAGTCGGGGGAGGGGTGAGAATCATCTGTAGGAAGACAGGGCTCTGGAGCAGCCACTGCAGCGCTGCAAGGAGGGCCCTTTGCCTCTCCAGGGTGCTCATTTTGTGTTCGGACCCTAATGAGCCCCTTGCAGTCTGCGGGGTGCCGTGCACGGGCAGGCGGGCGGACCCCACGCGTCTCTGCCCCCGCGACGTTGGGCAGGGCCTCTGGGAACCACAGACTGATTTGTATGTTCTCATCGTCACCGTCCCTGAAGCCTCAATTTCTGAGGTCTTCCACGGCACACTGTAATTTCAGGATTGACAACGATGCTGACGAGAGCGAGAGAGAAAACATGTTTAGGGAAACGGGAATTTCTCTCAACCTCTATTTTGACATTCAGCAGTAGATGATGGATGTTTTAAATTACTCTTGATAAGAAGCTATCAGTAGGAGTTATTTTGTTTCACAGATACCTGGCAGGTCAAAAACATACTCAAATTGAACAAATATTCTCAAATTAAGTACGGGGAATGGTGAGGCCGAGAGAGGAGGGGTGCAGAGGAACCGAGGCGCTGTGCCGCCGGCTCCCGCCGCTCTTCTGCAGAACTCAGGTGCGCCCCAGGGGAGCCGCCCTGGGAGGAGAGGGGGCCGCCGGGAAGCCTGTGCCGTGGTCTGCATCTTAGAGGTCCCTCAAAGGCCTGGGGGTGAAGGTCTGGGGCCTCGTGGGAGTCAGAGGTCACTGGGGCGTGCCCTGGAGGAGGATGGTGGACGCTGGTCTCAGGAGGGGAGTGGGCCTCCTCGGCCATGGCCTCCCCCGTGACACCAAGCCCAAAGCAGTGAGGCCAGCTGGCCTGGACCAAACTTCTGAAACCGTGGGGCTGTGGGAAGGGACGGCCTCGGGGAGTTTGTGACAGTGAGGGGAAGCTGACTAGCGCAGGGGGACTGGACCACTGAATGGACTAGTAATTTAAAAGACTCTCAGCCTTAAATGTCTTTCCTCAGTTAATCTCTCAGAGGGCTTAGTTTTCCCACATGTAAAACGGGCTGGTGCCAGGCGTGATGGCACACACTTGTAATCCCAGGACTCAGGAGGCTGAAACTGGAGGATCTGGGTTTGCAGCCAGCCTCAGCTACTTAGTAAGGCCCGCAGCAACTTAGTGAGACCCTGTTTCAAAAAATAAAGAATAAAAAACAGGGCTGTAGGTGTAGCACGGAGGTAGAATGCCCCGGGGTTCCATTCTCAGTACCGCAAAAACAAATAAATACATAAATAAATAATAAATATTAAAATTAAAATTAAACGGGCTGGTAACATCTACCCTGTGCTGTGAGGACGTGGGAGGGGATGTACGTGGAACTGCTTTAAGACCGTGACGCGTTGTTACCTGATTTCTTTGGATCAATCATACCTGCTATGACGGTCGATGCGGCTCCTTTGAAAACCATTTTCAGCTTCTAACAAAGCCTGTGAAGTCTTAAACTATTTATATGTTATGTGTAAATAATATTCGCCATGTAAACATGCATTGAGCACCTACTCTGTGCCAGGCGCTACGCTTGGTGATGGAGACATAAAAAGGCAATGATTTTCTCACTCTAAATTTCTACAAGTTATTCCTATAAAGTTATTGGGTTGAAGTGTGTGCAGATATATAAGGTGTGTGTGGTGTGTGTGTGTGTGTATATGTGTATGTGTATGTGTGTGTGTGGTGTGTGTATGTGTGTGTGTGGTGTGTGTATGTGTGTGTATGTGTGTATGTGTGTGTGTGGTGTGTGTGTGGTGTGTGTGTATGTGTGTGTGTGGTGTGTGTGGTGTGTGTATGTGTGTGTATGTGTGTATGTGTGTATGTGTGTGCGTGTGCATGTATGTACGTGTGTGCGTGTGTATGTGTGAGTGTGCATGTATGTATATGCGCGTGTGCATGTATGTATGTGTGCGCATGTGTGTATGTGCACGTGTGTGTATGTGCACGTGTGGTGTGTATGTGCATGTATGTATGCGTGTGCATGTATGTATGTGTGTGCATGTATGTGTATGTGTGTGTATGTGTATGTATGTGTGTATGTGTGTGTGCGTGCGTGTGCATGTATGTGTGTGTGTGTGTGTGTTTTGGGATGGAATTCAGGGGCACTCTACCACTGAGCCAAATCTCCAACACTTTTTATTTTGTTTTAAGTCTCCCTCTGTCGCTCAGGATGGACCTTAATGTGAGATCTTCCTTCCTCAGCCTCCTGAGTCACGGGGATTACAGGTGTGTGCCCCTGTGTCCAGCAAGATTTGTAAGCCTTTTTTGGGCGGGGGGCGGGCTGGAGTTTGAACCCAGGGGCATTCTAACTCTAAGCTACACCTTCAGCCCTATTTTATTTTTTATTTTGAAACAGAGTCTAGCTAAGTTGTGGAAGGTCTTGCTAAGTTACTGAGACTGGCTGTGAATCTGTGATCCTCCCGTCCTAGCTTCCCAAGTACTAGGATTATAGGTGTGTACCACCATGCCCATGTATATAACATAAAATTTTACATCTCCCTCCCTCCATCCCTCCCTCCCTCCCTTCCTCCCTCCCTTCCTTCCTTTCTTCCTTCTTTGTACTGGGGACTGAACCCAGGGGCATTCTACCTCTGAGCTACACCCCCAGCCCATTTTATTTTTTGTTTTGAAACAAACTCTCTGTAAATTGATGAGACTGGTTTCAAACTAGTGAACCTCCTGTCTTAGCCTCCAAATACTGGGATACAGGTGTGCACCCCCACACCCAGCTAAGAGTTAAATTTTTAAACATTACTCACTGTAGAGTTCGGTAGCATTAAGTGCATTCCTATCGTGCAGCCATCACCACCATCCACCTCTATTTTATTTAATTTATTTTTTGTTTTGCAGTACTGGGGATTGAACCCAGGGGCATTCTACCTCCGAGCTACACCCCCAGCCCTATTTTTATTCTTTATTTTGAAACCGAATCTCACTAAGTTGCAGAGTGCCTCACTAGGTAGCTGAGGCTGGCCTCGAACCCGGATCCTCCGGTCTCAGCCTCCCGAATGCTGGGATTACAAGCGTGCGCCACCACGCCTGGCTGCATGTCCACCTCTAGAACGTTTACAGTTTCTCAAACAGAAACTCCACACCCATGGAACGCCGAGTTTCCCCCTCTCCCTTCCCAGTGCTCTCAGCCCCTGGCCGGCCAGGCCGCTCTTTGCCTGAGAGCTGGGCGACTCTCGGGTCCGGCGGAGTCTGTCCTGGTGAGAGGCTCAGCTCACTAGCGTCTGCGTTGCAGCGCCAGTCAGAATTCCCTGCATCTCGCTCTGGCTCATGCGGAAGGCTCCTTTTGGGGCCTCGGGGGCCTTCTAAGGTTCTGTGATGCCTGCTTGTGGGGGAGCAGCCCAAGACCTCCGGCATACAGCATGGCACCGGCACACTCAGCATCTGCCTGACGTCCCCACCTCGAGGTCCCCAAGGGAGGCCCGGAGGCCTGTGAAGGTGTCCTGAGCTGAGAAGTGTCCCCGAGTTGTATCAGAGCCACACTGAATCTGTGCAATGGGTTTCTAGGTAATACAAGTTCTCTCTCTCTCTCTTTTTTTGGGTGGGGGTATCATGTGGGGTTTGTAATGATATAGAAATAGCAAAAATAAGCCGGGCATTGCCTGTACAGTGTATGCCTGTAATCCCAGTACTTAGGAGGCTGAGAAACGAGGATCGCAGGTTCAAGGCTAGCCTCAGCAACTTAGTGAGACCCTGTTTAAGCAACTTAGTGAAACCCTGTTTAAAGAAGGAAAAAAAGAGAGTGCAAAAATAGGCAAAAAGGGTAGCCAAACAGGGAAATATATATTACCAGGTAAAAATGTTCCCTTTGAAATAGTATCATTGACCGTGTGTACATATGTGAACGTATCAGCGTCAATCCCAGGACTCTGTATTGGGAAGGAGGCCCGAGCGCTGTGTGCATGGGTGTCACTGTCAACATGATTCACATTATGATTCGATACTATAATGCAACAATAGAAGCATAATAAAAAATTTCCCTTTGGGGAAAAAATGCAGAAGGGTGTAGCTCTGAGGTAGTGTTCTCTTAGCATGCGTGAGGTCTTGTTTTCCAATCCCAGCACAGGAAAAAAAAAAAAAAGAGTTGGGACCTTTTAAAAAAAATTCACATATCCATGTTTGGAAAAGTCAGGAATTGAGATGGGACGGCCATTCTGCTCCAGATTCTAGTCCAGCCCAACAATAAAAACCGAAAGTACGGTTGCCTCCTCCTGTAGGGCTGAAATGGTTTATTTACATGGTTCTCACCTTAGGTGTGAACTCTAAATTAAATATTTATCATGCTATCAGTTAATGCAGGAGAGAGAAGCGGGCGCTAACACCAGGTGTAATTGAATGTGGATAAAAGGGGTTAACAAGGTCACCTTGGTGTCCTGCACCCCCGGAGGTTTCCCTTGAACTGGCTCCTGTAGTAAAAGCTTTGCATTCTTTTCTGAAGGACGTGGAGATAATTGTAATCATAATGGAGACTGTGTGTGAGTCTTGAAAAGGACGGAGGAGCCAGCCAGGAGGATGCAGGCCTCTTGTCGGGAAGCAGGGTCCGTCCTCAGCAAGACTCAGATAACTACGAAAAGTGAAGCACGGTGCCGGGAGGCCACGCATGTTAAGCACGAAACATTTCCATTACGTCTAAAAGCAGAAAATGGAACAAATAAAGCAGGTTGAATTTTTTCCCCCGCGATAATGTATGCCAGAATGTCACAGGAACTCATTGTCTGCCGTGAATACAGAAATATGGGCAATTCAGGCCGAACAATGAGCGCCCGGTGAGTCTGTAAAAGCGGTTCAATTCGCATTAAGTTCGTCCCGTGTGGTTTTACCCTTGGATAGCCCCCCGCCCCCCCAGCGAGGCTGTCTCTTGAATAATATGATCTTGAAAGTTTAAGCTGCGTGGAGAAGCTCGGCTTCTTTCCACGACCACCGTCTCTGTTTCTAAAACATGAGACATGCAGAATGAAATAAAATTGAACCGGCGCACTCGTGTGTTTTCCCCCCTCGCCTGGGCTCTCAGGTCAAATGCGGATGTGATTTTGATGCAAATACCCTTGTAATTTTCACAGGAAGCGGATGCGGGACCTGGCGGTGCTCTGTGCTCTGTGGTGGTGTCAGGCTTTTTTTTCAAAGGATGGCTTGTTCTGTTGCTCTGGCCGGGGCCCAGCTCAGGCAGGCTCCCGTCCAGGGCGCTCCTGAGACACGCCGCCGGGCCACCAGGGAAGGTGGTCCAGGAGCCAGACTGCGTGAGAGGCGGCTGGGTGGTCTTCCCTGTGTCCTCGGGGTCTCCTGCTCTTACAGGAAGGACTTTGGGGGCGGGGGGCCTTGGAGACGCGGGAGTCATTCCGACTCTGGCTGGCATTTGCAGTTAATGAGCTCGCTGCCGAGAGCCACTGGAGCACCCAGGTCCCCCGCAAGAATGGAAGGAGGTGACATTTGCGGTTTTGTGAGCCGTGGCCATACTCCTTTCTGGCCTTCTTTGTGATGACTTGCCAGTTCAGAAGGAGACAGAGTGTAGACATGCTTCCCCTCTGGATCACTTACTCTGGCTCTCGGAGCCCCAGGCTGTCACAAATGAGGGTGCTTCCTGGCATTGGGCCCAGGACAGAAAGCTGTGCAAAGGTCATTTATCTACCCCAAAGAATTGGAACCTTGTGTTGGCTGGTACGCATGTCTATACAAGACACCACCTTCTCAGTCAGGCATGGCGGCATGGGCCTGCAATCCCAGTACTTGGGGAGGCTAAGACAGGAGGATTGCAGGTTCAAGACCAGCCTCAGCAACTTAGCGAGACCTTCAGCAACTTAATGAAAAGGGCTAGGGGTATAGGTGGAAAGTAGAATGTCCCTGGGTTCAATCCCCAGTGCCACAAAAACAAACACCATATTCCAACCCAACGAGGAAACCAGTCTTTCTCAGATCAGTGAAGGTTTTTGTTGTTGTTCAATCCCCAGTACCACAAGTGCCAGAGGGAGCACGAGGCGAGGACTAGGGACACGGAGAGGCCAAGACCACGTCGCAGTGACCCAGCTCTTCTCGCCGTGCTCGCCTCTGAACCTCCCTGCTCTGGGGACCATGCCTTCAGTGCATGAGTTTATGGGGGGACATTCTAAACTCAAATCATAGGGGAGGGAGAGAGAGGGAGAGAGGGAGAGAGGGAGAGAGGGAGAGAGGGAGAGAGGGAGAGAGGGAGAGAGGGAGAGAGGGAGAGAGAGAGAGAGAGAGAGAGAGAGAGAGAGAGAGAGAGAGAGAGAGAGAGATCTGTTAATTAAGAAAACAGACCCGCCATGCATGCATACCGCAGGTGAATTCTGTTCATTTGCACGTAGCCACCAGAGGCTGCCATGTACCAGTCCGAGGAACACTGAACAGCCTGAAATACTTTGGAGCCTGAACTTTGGGAATCCCTTCCTGAGCAAGTTCGGGAATGGCTGTCTGTCCACACCACGGGTCCTCAGGGGTCTCGGTGGTGGCTGAGGCACATGACGAGTGTGTAGACACTGGTGAACCGTGCTGGTGGAGAGGGCAGAGTATAGGCGTATTTACTACAATTATTAAAAATAACATCAACAAAGAGAAACGGAGGACAAAGAGACAGGACCCTGAACGCCTCACCGTTTACACATCATGACTCTGCAGAGCCCTGCTGTCTGCGGTGAGGACCACGGGGGTCACCTGCTGCCGTGGGGAGCCCCAACTGCAGCAAGCTCTCTGAATTTCATACTGCCCCCCAGCACCCCAGATCTGCCCTCCCTCCCTCCCTTCCTTCCTTCCCCCTCTCTTTCCCTCCCTCCTTTTCTTCCTTCCGCCTCTCTTCCCTCCCTCCCTCTCCTTTTTTTTTTCTTTTTTCTACACTGGGACTTGAACCCCGGAGTGTTCCCCCTCCGAGCTACCTCCCAGCCTTATTTCATTTTGAAACAGGGTCTCACCAAGTCACCGCACCTCCCTCCAACTTTCAATCCTCCGGCCTCACCCTCCCTGAAGCGGGGATTCCAAGCGTGGGCCTGCTGTGCCTGCTAGGGACGGAAGTCTCTGTAAAGCTTTGTGCCCAGCAGAGATTTTGCACTTGGAACCAAGGGTGAACTCCAACACGGGCCAGGCCATAATCGTTTATTAAAGGCAAGTCGGCTGTCTCGTGACTATCAGAGACTACCCCAAGACGTAGTTAGAGATGTGGGGGTCTCAACAAAGCACCCCATCCACCCTCTAAGTGGGAAGGTGAGGCCAGCGGCGACGACAATGGGTTCCACAGATGTAGGCCAAGGTCGGCGTGAGCAGGTGCGTGCGCTTCCCGGGCCGCCCCGGCGGCTGGGTTCAAGCATTCCCAGCCCTGGCTGAAAGCCGCTCATTCAGGAAGCGGCGAGTGTCGCCGGTCCCCCTTGAGAATGTGTGTTCAAGGTCGGTAGGGATGCTCTGTGATTGCGGAGCCCTTTCAGGTCCACCCTTGCCACGTGACAGCGGGAAGCCACCGGGTCTCCGCTCAACGGGAGCTGCGTTTATACAGCAGCAGCAGCGGCTGTTCTTCACCGGGAAATGTTCAAATCCTTGGGGCCCAACTCGATTTGTTTCTCTGTAATCAGGGCAAAGTCCCCCCAAGCCGCCTGGGTGGATCATCCCACAACAGGGGGATCTTTCAATTTCATAGTTTTCCAAACAGACGCCAGAGGCAAACCCTGTTCCCAGACAAAACGGGGCGATGACGTCACTCCTGCTAGCCGGGGGCAGGATGGACCTCCTTGCCACGGATCCTCGCAGCCCCAGCACAGCAAAAGGAAATTATTGTAAGGTGGTGTCCTTTTGAATCCCCACAAAACGCCTTCCTCGAAGGAGTCAAGCTGCCAAGAAGCGGGGTCGGGAAGCATACGTCAAGGGGATCCGGAAACTGATCTTCAATCCCGTACCTCAAGTTCGTAGAGATGTCGGCTCTCTGGATTTCTATTTCGCAAAGTAAAGATGTAGACACTGGAGAGGCAACTGGCCCTCCGCCTGCATCGTTCGCTCCTGCGTTGAAACCATGGTCCCGGTGCAGCAAGGTTCAAAAGTGGAGCATGAGCCGGCGTGGTGGCACGCACTTATAATCCCAGTACTTGGGAGACTAAGACCGGAGGATCCGGGTTCGCGGCCAGCCTCAGCTACTTAGTGAGGCTCTCTGCAACTTAGTGAGACCCTGTTTCAAAATAAAGAATCAAAAATAGGGCTGGGGGTGTAGCTCGGATGTAGAATGCCCCTGGGTTCCATCCCCAGTTCTGCAAAAAGGAAAAAAAAAAAAAAGCGGAGCAGGCTGCAGGAGGTGGACCCCGAGAAGTGGCCTTGGAGGCTCTGTCTCTCCCTGTCTCTCTGCTGCTCACCGCCATAAGCAGAGCGTGGCTTTCCTCGGCCGCCAAAGCGAGGTCTCCACCTTGCAGCCAGCCAACCGTGGGCCCAACCTGGAAACGTGAGAAACCATGACCCAAATAAGCCTTTCCTCGTCTAAGTTGGTGTCATCAGGTCTTGTGAACACAGCAACAAAGGAGCGAACTAATGAGGTGGACATTCCAGGTCCAAACCGTATCACCATCTCTGACCCCAACATTACGTCAGTGCTGCCCAGGTTAGCAGTGGGAAATTGGCCATGGGTGGTGTCTAGACCCCACTCAGAGTCTGCTTTGGCCGTCCAGACCAAGGACAGAGGTTAAATGATAGCAGTCTCAAACAGTTGCTTCTCCGTCCATTGTGAGAGTTTATTGAGCAGCTACTG
>PVLC010009590.1:0-29381 GCA_004027655.1 Graphiurus murinus | reverse complement strand
GTTTTCACTTACATGAGAAACTCACTTTCCAGACAGCCGGAGTCCACACACTCAAGGATTGATGATACAACAAAGAAGTCTCTAAATTAACTGCCTCGTAGAACACAATGCTTGTTACAGGGTTCCTGATAAAAACACGTGAGTTTGAAGCTTAGAGTTACGGAAAATTAAAACTCATTCGCATTCATGTTAATTGAATTTGATCAAGACATTTTGTTTCTTTTTTCCCCCAGAGAGGTGTATTTTATGTCTGATCTTTTTGAGAATTGCTGAGTTATGACGACAGTAAAAACAGAGCACTTGTCATTAGCGTCGGTTGCTAATAGGGAGTGCGTCTTCCTTCCGCATATCACTGACCAGAGAACGTTAGCTGGCACCCATTTTCCAAAAGACACAGACCCACTTCTAAAAGAATCCACAGGCATTTTGACAAGGGCTGATTAAGAACCACAGAAATCCTTGTACTAAGAACATGGAAGCTGGAGATGGTGGTGCATGCCTGCAACCTCAGAACTTGCAAGGCTGAGATAGGAAGATCACAGGTTTGAGGTCAGCCTCGGCAGCTTAGCGAGACCCTGTTTCAAAATAAAGAGAAAAAGGGCTGGGGCTGTAGCTCAGCAGTAAAATACCTCTGGGTTCCATCCCTCCCCTCACACTATGGAAATCATTGAGATACTCCAACAAAAGAGGAATTTGGGGGGATTGTTCTCAAGTTCTAGTCAGTAAGTGTGATCCCAGCCCAAGGAGCGGCAGGTAGACTCATGGAACAGAAGAGTCCAGAAGCCGACCACAGTACATGACAGACAGATCCTAGGAAGAGTATGGGTGATGGAGTAACTAGCACTGGAAGGACTGTTTATCTACGTGGAAACAGATGAAGTAGATCCCTACCTCACGCTGTACTTGAATTTAATTATAGATCGAGTAGAAAAAGCCAGTGAAATGTAAATACTTTTCAAAAAATCGTAGGGCATCTAGCCTCAGGCAGGGGAGAGGAGGCTTTATCATACAGCACAAAAATTGTTCTAGTCATATAAGAAAAGACTGAAGAGGTGACAGGTGAATAAATACAGAAAGAGTCTCATCATCTGTAATCAGTGGCATGCAAATTTAGTTGACAATGAGATACCATTTATACCCCCTGAAGGGGCAAACAAAAATTATTTTTTGTTTTTTGTTTTTGCAGTACTAAGAGTGGAGCTCTCTACCACTGAGCTTTTATGAAAAATAAAAAAGGCTTCCACCTCCCTGTTTTTTGTTTTTGAGACACTGTCTCAGTAAGTTATCCATGCTGGCCTTGAACTTTTTTTTTTTTTTTGAAGTACTAAGGATAGAACTGAGTTATACCCCCAGTCCTATTTTTTATTCTTTATTTAGAAACAGAGTCTCACTAAGTTGCAGAGGGCCTCACTAAGTAGCTGAGGCTGGCTTCGAACCTGTGATCCTCTGGTCTCAGCCTCCCAAGTACTCAGTTTACAAGCAAGTGCCACCATGCCAGGCTTGGCATTGAACTTTTGATCCTCCTGCCTCAGCCTCCAGATCTTCTTAAAGATGGGACAGAGTCCTATTTTTGTCTTAGTGTATTGGCTCAAATCTCTCTTACACATGCTGAAGTGAAGCAATTATTTGGGATCTTTGTTCTCATCTTGATTTCCAAGGGGAAGTATTCAATATTTCACTATTAATTTTGATATTTGCCAAAGATTTATTGTAGGTATCCTTTGTTATATATAAATGAGTCCTCTTTTTTCTAGTTTGTTGATAGTGTTTATTTTAAATCATAAACGAGTGTTACTTTATCAATTTTTTAATTGCTTTTTTTCTTTCCTCTCTCGTATTTAATTATGGGTCTAGGGATGGAACCCAGAGCCTTATGTGTGCAAAGCGAGCACTCTACCCCCGCTCGTGCTTTCTGCTCTTAATTTAATGAATTACACTGGCTGGTTTTTCCAACAGTAAGCTGACTCTGCATTATTGAGATAAACTAAGTTCAGTAACAAGGTGTCCTAACCCTTCTATATACCACTGGATTCAGGTTGCTATTTTTTCTTTTGCTTAGGATTTTTTGCATCTACATTCATACATGATATTCATCTGTAATTTTCCTCCCTTCTACTATGAATTTTGAGATCAAATCTATGTAGCCTCATAGGATGAGTTGAAAAGTATACCTTTTTCCATTTCCCGAGAACCTAAAACATTGGCATTATTTCTTGATCTCGCTGTTTTGAGCAATTTCTGCACATGCAACCACATTGCATTAGAAAAGCCATCCTAAAAATTACATTAAAATGTCCACACTTACATAAGGTTTCAATTTTTCACTTTTGTGGCACTGGGGATTGAACGCAGGGGCATTCTACCTTTTGAGCTACACTCCCAGCCCCCTCTTTATAAAAAAAAAAAAAAAAAAAATTGAAACAGGGTCTTGTTAGTTGCTGAGGGTCTTGCTGAGTTGCTGAGGCTGGCTGCAAATCTGCAATCCTCCTGTCTCAGCCTCCCAAGTACTGGAATTACAGGTATGTGCCACCACACCCAGCAAAAAAGTTTCAATTTTATAAAGCCATAATTACATTAAATTCCAATTGCATAATTATACATTTATTTTTTTTTCCGGTTCTGGTGATTGAATCCAGGGGCATTCTACCTCTGGGATACACCCCCAACCCCATTTTTTATTCTTTATTTTGAAACAGGATCTCACTAAGTTGCAGAGGGCCTCCGTAAGTAGCTGAGGCTGGCCTCAAACCCTCGATCCTCCTGCATAACTGCACAATTTACAATTACAAGTAGGCAAAAATTGCATGATAAATTAGCAAGTTACCTTAGGAAACCTTCTCCAAACAGGTTTTGGAGTCGGGGTTCTCCCGCTAGGAATTCCTGCTCTGCTCCTGGGCGAGGTAACCCTTTCCAGTCTCTCCTCTGCTCAAAGCTGCCAGTTTTCTTACCTGTCACTCGAGTTTGCTTAATGGCTCCTCTCTCCCTGGAGGTGTCAGGAGGAGTAAATGCATCCACTGAATGAAAACTAATTAGCCTTGAGCTGGCTATGCCCAATGCACGGTAATGATTCTTGCCATCCTGGGTGGAGGATTCAATGAAGACTCCAGCATTTATGCAGCACCTGCGGTGGACAGGTGATGTGCTGGGCGCTGCAGGTGCAGCAGGAAGTAGAACCAAGTGTGGCCTTCGACATGCCCGGAGTGCAGGTTCCGATCGATGCCCGGCCCGGTGAAGGGAGACGGAGGCCGGTGGGTGTTATGGTAGCGCCTTGGCACACGCTGTTGTTCTGGGTGGGCAAGGCCAAGGAAAAGCCGCGCTACCTGCTCGGGGCAACTGGGGCCGAAGCTCGCGGCAGTCATACGAAAAGGCCACTTCTTTTCGGAACCGAGTGACGAGGGCTTGCTCTTCCTAAGCCAGGCCCTCCATTTGCCTGCCTCCTTGCCTTCTCTCTCTTTCTCTTCCCCCAGGGATGCTCAGCCACTGAGCTCCAGCCCCAGCCCTTTTTATTTTATTTTATTTTGAGACAAGATCTCCCTGGCTTCAAACTTGGGGTCCCCCGCCTCAGCTCTGCAGTAGCTGGAGCTAAACCCCAGTATGCACTGCCGAGCCCCTTCTGGCTGTGTACCTTGACGAGGGCCGCAGGGGTCACGCAAAGGACTGTCCCTGGCCCTGTCGCTCTGTTCCCTCCAGTCTGCCAGCTCCTCCGCTCCTGCCGCCAGGTCACTAACGAGCAGGGGAGGGGAGGAAGGCTGAGGGCCTTGGCCAGCGAGGCCGGGTGGGTGGCCTGGGCCCTACTGCTCCTCTGCACTGTGGCGTTGTCTCCGTCTCACCTGCGTCTGTGCTGCCAGGGATTCTCAGGTGGCCGCGGTGCCTCACACCCTGGACTCCACACCCTCTTCCTTTCCTGTCATGCGTGCTTTTCATTCTTTTTACGTGTGTATGCGTGTGTGTATGTGTGTGTGTGTGTGTGTGTGTGTGTGTGTGTGTACGGGTACTGGAGATTGAACCCAGGGGCATTCTACCTCTGAGCTACACCCCCAGCCCTATTTTTTTTTAATTTAATTATTATTATTATTATTATTTTTGCGGTACTGGGTACTGAACCCAGATGCAGCCTACCTCTGAGCTAATACCCCCAGCCCTATTTTATTTTTATTTAGTTATTATTATTATTATTATTATTATTATTATTATTATTATTATTGTGGTACTGGGGATTGAACCCAGGGGCATTCTACCTCTGAGATATACCCCCAGCCCTATTTTTTATTCCTTATTTTTGAAACAAGGTCTCACTAAGTTGCAGAGGGCCGCATTAAGTAGCAGAGGGTGTCCTTGAACCTACAATCCTCCTGTCTCAGCCTCCCAAGTACTGGGATTACAAGCATACACCACCATGCCTGGCTATCCCAGTCCTTTTAAAATTGTGTGTGTGTGTGTGTGTGTGTGTGTGTGTGTGTGTGTGTGTGTGTTACTGGGGACTGAACTCAGGGGAGCCCTGTCACTAGGCCAAATCCCTATCCTTTTTTATTTTGAAACAGGGTTTTGCTGAGGCCTCACTAAATTGCTGAGGCTGGCATTGAACTTGTAATCCTCCTATTTCAGCCTCTCAAGTACTGGGACTTCAAGAACATACCACCATGCCCAGCCTATATTTATTTATTTATTTATTTATTTATTTATTTATTTATTTATTTATTTATTTTTTGCGGTACTGGGGATTGAACTCAGGGCTCAGGGGCATTCTACCTCCAAGCTATACCCCCCTATTTTTTATTCTTTTTTTTTTTTTTTTTCATTACTGGGGATTGAACTCAGGGGCATTCTACCTCTGAGCTACATCCCCAGCCCTGTTTTTTATTATTTTTATTTTGAAACAGGGTCTCACTAAGTTGCGGAGGGCCTCAGTAAGCAGCTGAGGCTGGCCACAAACCCGGATCCTCCGGTCTCAGCCTCCCAAATGCTGGGATTACAAGCGTGCGCCACCATGACCAGCTGTATTTTTTATTCTTTATTTTGAAACAGGGGCTCACTAAGTTGCAGAGTGTCTCACTAGGTAGCTGAGGCTGGCTGCGAACCTGGATCCTCTGGTCTCAGCCTCCCAAATGCTTGGATTGCAAGCGTGCGCCACCACACCCGGCTGCCCAGCCTCTTTTTAAATTTTGAAACAGGGTCTCACTAAGTTCCTGAGGGCCTCGCTAAGTTGCTGAGACTGACCTCAACCCTGTGATCCTTCTGTTTCAGCCTCCCCAGTACTGGGATTACAAGTGTGTGCCACCATGCCCGGCTGCCTTGATTCTTCAGCAGCACAGAATACAGGCTCGTTTCTTTGACGCTTGGCTGGCTTGGGTGGGCCAGAGTTTGTCCATCCTTATCAATGAACATCTAGATCTATGACATCTAGACTTATGAACATGCAGAGCTAGATCTATGAACGTAGAGGTGGAGATGGAGCTTCCAACAGACAGATACACACATGTACCCCTACAACTACTACGCTCACACACGTGCCTTAATTCAATATTTCAACAAATGGCTGAGTCCTGCCATGTGCAATGCTCTGTGTTTATGTTTTTGTGGATGAGTCAATTGTTAGTCCTGTTTTGCAAAACCCCAAAGAGGAATATAAAATCTGACTCGATGCAAGAAGTGTCGGAAAAGCCATTTTCTAAAATGAGGCGCTGGAGGATGAGCAGGATTTTTCTAGGGGAGCAGGGGGCATCCGCAAGTTACCTGCTAGTCACTGATCCTGGTGTCGGCCTCGCCCAGCGACAGTGGGGCAGCCATCGCTGGGCACACAGGGAAGCCCTGGCGCCCGGCCTCCCTCCCGCCCCCAGTCATCTTTTCTCCCCTGCGGTGTGGGCCATTGTGGGGGCGTCAGATGCCGCTGGGCAGAATCAATGCGGAGGAAGCTGCTTCACTGAAGGGTGAATGGCTGCCACCGCTCTGTGCCAAGGGCCGGCGGACGGGCTCCGTCATCTGAGAGAGCCTGGGCCAAGATCGGCTGGTGCTGCTCTGGTCCAGAAGAGCCAGCGGCTGGTGAGAGGCCCTGGGCTTGCTTTTGCAGAACTTTACCAACGTATAAAGCAGCGCGAGGCGCTCCCGACACCGTGGAGTTCTTCAGAGTCGACTTCTCCCCTGGAGAGTGGTGGAAGCTTGCAAGGGTTTTAGGCCCCGTTTGGCAGGAGAATGAAAAGCCGGCAGTGCACTTCCACGGGGCGAGGCCTCTCGGGCGAGGTAAGCAGCAGCGGGCCGTGTGGTCCAGGAGGATCCTGCTCACGCAGGGGTGGGCCGTGTGAAACCTCAGCGCGCACAGGTGTTCCTCGGAGGCCCTCTGAAAACACAGGATGGGTGGAATTCGTTCTGGGGTTCTACCGCATGGGGTGAACACGGTTAACAATGATCCAGAGCACGTCTCAAACGGCTAGGAGAAAGAATTTTGGGGGAAGGGTACTGGAGGTTGGGCTCAAAAGCCCGACACTTCTGAGCTGTGCCCCAGCCCCATTATCTATATATAATATATCAATATTTTATATAAATATATATTTTATATAAATACATATATAAGTATATATTTATATATATTTTTTGTATGTATGGTACTGGGGATTGAATCCAGGGGCTTTCTACCTTCGAGCTACACCCCAGCCTGATTTTATTTCTTATTTGGAAACAGGGCCTCGCTAGGTTGAAGAGAGCCTCACTGCTTGCTGAGGCTGTCCTCCAACCTGCGATCCTCCTGTCTCAGCCTGCCCAGTACTGGGATTACAGGCCTGCACCACCATGCCTGGCTCCCCATTTTATAGTTTAAAACAGGGTCTCACTAAATTGACGAGGCTGGCCTTGAACCTGTGGTTCTCCTGTCTCAGCCTCCCAAGTATTGGGATTGCAAACGAGCGCCACTGAGCCTGGCTAGAAGAGAGGATTTTGAATGTATTCACCACAAAGAAATGACAAAAGTTTAAGGTGATGGACATGCTAATTACCTTGTTTTATTACATAAAGAAAATATTCCATCATGCCTCATAAATACGGAAAATTATTATTTGTCCATAAAAATATAGATACCTGTCTGACAGTGGCGGAGTGGCTATTGTCTGTGGCACTGAGGTACCTGCTCCCGCCGTGTGAAAAGGCGTCCTCAGGATACCTCTGTCTGTCTGTCTGTCTGTCTGTCTGGGGGTGGCAGCTGAGATCGAACGGGGGTGGGGGGGTGGGGGGAAGTGTGGAAATTACAAAACAATGGAGGGGGAGAGAACTTTTGTGACTCAAACACAACTTTGTAAGTGATCAAGAGATTCTTTTAGTCTAAGAAAAAGGATCTAAAATGTGAGTTTATGTGAGAAATGTTGGAAAAGTCTCTTCTACACCCTTGCCTTCTGCTGGATACCATTTTATTTATTTTTTTATTATTTATTTATTTATTTTTGCGGTACGGGGGATGGAACCCAGGGGCATTCTACTCCTGAGCTACACTCCCAGTCCTATTTTTTATTCTTTATTTTGAAACAGGGTCTCACTAAGTTGCCGAGAGCCTCACTAAGTAGCTGAGGCTGACCTCGAACTCAGATCCTCCCATCTTAGCCTCCCAAGTACTGGGATTACAAGTGTGCACCACCACGCCTGGCTTTGATTCCATTTCAAAAGCTTAGTTTAAACCAATTTAAACACAAACCTGTGTTCTGATTCAGGTGGATTCAGAGATTCAGATTTGGAATTTCTTTTTCTTTTTGCTGCTGGGGTTTGAACCCAGGAGCATTCTACCTCTGAGCTACACCCTCAGCCCTATTTTATTTTTATTTTGGAACAGGGTCCCACTAGGTTGATGAAAGCCTCACTACTTGCTGAGGTTGTCCTGGAACCTAAGATCTTCCTGTCTCAGCCTCCTAGGTACTCAGATCCCAGGTGTGTGCCACCGAGCCTGGCTTTCAGCTTCTGAGTTTCTAACCAGCCCCCAGGTGATGCTGATAGCACTCATTTTACACCACACTTTGAGTAGCACTGAGGGCGGTGTTAATTTTTGTTTCTGCAGAGAATGGTTCTCAAATTTTGGCTGAATTAGAATGACCCGGGGAGTGTTAAAAACAACCGTGTTCCCTGACTGCATCCCAGACCAATTCCAACAGAATCTCTGGCCGTGGGGCCCAGGCGTCAGTGTATATATACTGACAGTATAGGTCCTAGGGATTGAGCCCAGGGGCATTCGATCTCTGAGCCATACCCAGCCCTATTTATTTTATTTTTTATGTTGAAACAGGGTCTCACTATGTTGCTGAGGGTCTCGCTAAGTTGCAAAATCGTCTTTCTGTTTCAACCTCCCAAGCATTGGGATTACAGGCATGCGCCACCATGCGTGGCTGGCTTCAGTATTTTTTAAAGCCTTCAGGGTGGTGCATGCGGCCGGGGGGAAACTGCTGCTCTAGCAGGGGAGTACTCGGAACACGGCACCCAGCACTCTCAGCCATCAGAATCACTTTTTCTTTTTGGAGATGGGATCTTGCTGTGTGTACTAGGCTGGCCCTGGGCTCACGCAATCCTGCCTCAGCCTCTGCAGTTGCTGGGACGACAGGCCTGTACCATGGTCCCGAGCTCTCGGTCACTTCTGAGACTGCGGTTTTTACATCAATTCCTCTTCTAGCTTGAAATGAAATTCGTAAGACATTCGTTTATGATGTGCTTAGACACATCATAAACAGTTCTTTCTGTGATATAAAGGAGAAACAGAAGGATGTTTAAAAAGTAGCTTTGGGTAAATACATACATACATACATACACACACGCCCAGTAGGTAAATGCAGGTGTTTGTCCTTTGAGAATGTGACCGCGACAGTCTCAAATCCAGACCCATGACTCGGGCCCACCAGCTTTTCGGTCATGGTGCCCTGGTTTTCCAAACCGGTGGAAAGCTGTTGGTGAGCTTCTAGACACAACAGAGTGCCTTTCCTTACCCCGACTCCTGCAGTGTAGACCCTGCTGAGCCGGGCACAGTGCTCGGTGATTACCCGTCAGGAGGGTCGGGGTCTGCAGCAGTGATTAGCAACACACTGTTCCCTGGCTCACACCTCAGGCTGAATTTGAGGGCATTTTGGAAATGCCTCTTTCTGCCTCCCTGAAAGGCCAGGACTTCTCTCTACTGTCATCACGTAACCACAGACGCTCTCCACAAATGTCAAGGGTGCCCCTTGGACGGACGCAGAATTAACGTCAGACTACCGTAGTGACCCGCGCACACCCGTGTTTACAGCAGCACAAGAGGCGAGCTATGGACCAGCCCAGGTGTCCACCAATGGGTACCTGGCTAGCTAAACTGAGGTACACACACAGTGGAGTTGTAGTCAGCCACAAAGAAGAACACGATGATTCATTTGCAGGAAAATGGATGAGCTAGAGAACAAGTGAGATCGGCCAGTCTCAGAAAGTCAAGGGTCATATGTTTTCTCTCCTAGGTGGAAGCCAGAGAGAAAATAGAAAACAGAGGGGTCTTGGGATAAATGAGAGAGAGAGAGCAGTAGGCAGTGCAAGGCTGGAGGAGGGCTGAGGGGAGGGAAAAAGGAGCAGGAGGAAGGAAGCAGGTCACATGATGCTGTCTACGAGAAGGTCTTACTAAATGTACAGGGAGGGAACGCACCAGTGTGCGTGTGTTTGTAGCACTTTGAATCTCACTGTGATGCATAATTACAGTGCCCCAATCAAAACATAAAAACAATAAAAAGGTTAGGTTTCATTCCCCTTCCCCCCCAAAAGATAAAGTAATGTATTCGGTTGCCAACGCCTCCCGCACTGTAAAGTGCCCGCAGGCCTCCCAGACTGGAAATGGGATGGGGCTGGAGAAATGACCCTCGCCCCCAGCAGCCCCAGAGGCGGGCTCCAGGTGTCGAAGGAGAAGGCCTGCAGGCTTCCTCCACGTCCAACCCTGGCAGCTGGACTCTGGTCCCAGTTAGGAAGAGTTGAAGGGGCCTCCTTGTACCCAGCGCGCCCCCTTCCCATAGAGAAGCCTGGGAAAATTCAGCGACCTCCAGTGCCCTCTAGTGGCCGACGCGTGCCGTGCCCGGCACCTGGAGATTGTTTAAAAACTACACAAGTGCAATTTCAGGCTCTACAGAGGTTTATATAGTAAAAATCTCAGGATATCTTGCATTTTCCTCCCTTTACCCATCTTTCTACACCCCCAGAGGATGT
Source organism: Graphiurus murinus (assembly GCA_004027655.1). NCBI lineage: Eukaryota > Metazoa > Chordata > Mammalia > Rodentia > Gliridae > Graphiurus > Graphiurus murinus. The sequence continues at coordinate 19,202 of PVLC010009590.1, read as the reverse complement.
TTTTACCCTTTCCTATGCAATTTACAAATTATGTATGGGTGTATTATGTATGTATTCATTTCTAAAGGTGTGTGCATAGAAATGTAGAAGCATATATGTAAAATAAATGTCTTATAGTTAGTCACAAAATGGGTACTTTGAGCCGGGTGTGGTGGCGCATGGTTGTAATCCCAGTACTTGGGAGGCTGAGACAGGAGGATGGCAGGTTCGAGGCCAGCCTCAGCTACTTATTCAGGCCCTGCGCAACATAGTGAGACCCTGTTTCAAAATAAAGAATAAAAAATAGGACTGGGGGTGTAGCTCCAAGGCAAAAGGGATACTTTGTATGTATAGATTTTATATTGCAGAAGTATAAATGTTATATGTGTACATGTGAAATATGTATATGTTAGTCATAAAATGAATAATTTGTGTGTATTGTTTTATATTTACAAATGTAAAAATATTTAGAAAGTCTTACATAAATACATACATGTAATGTAATATAATGATTATAAAATAATATAATTTTAATTAAATTAATATAACCAATATATATACATTTTATATATTTAATTGGTAATATAGTTCAGCATATTATATGCAGTCTTAAGGCATATAAAGCTGCAACCTGTAAGTGGGGTGGGCTTGTTTTCTGCTGCCTTCTGTTGTGCCGGCGGATACAGCCTGGCGACTTGATTTACTTCGACTGCTGGACATCTTGATTATTTCCATTTATTCCCCATGACGAGAACACCTTGCGCGTGTGACTTTGTGCATGTGTATCAGTCTTTCCTTGGAATAGTTGTGCAGAATGCTTCCGACCTTTTATTCAAGCCAGAAACCTGAATCTGAAAGCAAAAGCTCATAAAAACGAGAAGTGTTAGGAATCAGAAAGTTTTATAAACTCAGAATGGAAGGAAAAAGCTAAGTGTGGGCGAGGAAGAAAACAGATCATACTTCTATCCACTTCAAAATTAAAAAACAACAGGGTGTAAACGGCAGTCTCCTTCGTCCCTGTCTTCTGTACTCCAGCCACACAATTCTTGCTTTTCACGGAGCTAAGTGACGGCAACAGTGCGTTTTCATCCTTCAGACACATGGTCTGGGCTTCCTCTTCATCAAGTAATGGGTGATTGTGCCGTTACCAAGACACAGATTTTGCCATTCCCTTTTTGTGGCATTCATTATGTGGATGTGCCGTATTTAATTGATCCCCTCTTGATGGGCACTCCGATTGGTTCCAGTCCTTGTTATTACATACGTGGTTACAACGAACAGCCTCATATAAGTAACCATCACGGTGCACTCTCGAGAGGGTGCACATAGGGTACGCCCCCTCACAGTGGAATTGCTGACTCAGAGAACAGGTGCCTTTTAAAAAGAGTTGCAAGGTGAACCTTGTATACCCGACCTCAAAGACGGCTTGTCGTCAAAATGCAAATGCACTAAAAGTTCAAGTACACCTTCAAGCTGTGTGTAGAGAGCTGTATGTGAAACAGACGAATTCCATGTTTCCACTTGGGTTCCACCAAAGACATTGTGCATATGCAAGCTTTCCAAAAATCTAAAAAAAAATCTGGAATCTCTCCCAAGCATTTCGGGTTCGAGCCCCTCAACCTGCACAGCCATCAAGTCTCAACTTTTGCCTCCTCCGTTGCCCCGGTGAGAAAGGCCCTTCAGGATCTGAAGGGAAACACAAAATAAAATTGAAGACTTATTTCATTTCAGTCCTTGGTGGATGGCTCAAGCTCCCGGCAGCTCAGACATTCACTTCTTTTTTTTTTTTTTTTTTGCGGTACTGGGGATTGAACCCAGGGGCATTCTACCTCTGAGCTACACCCCCAGCCCTATTTTTTATTCTTTAACTTTGAAACAGGGTCTCATTAAGTTGCGGAGGGCCTCACTAAGTAGCTGAGGCTGACCCTGAACCTGGATCCTCCTGTCCCAACCTCCCAAGTGCTGGGATTTCAAGCGTGCGCCACCACGCCCGGCTCGACTGTCACTTCTTCCCGAGTGAGCAGTGAGACTGTGGGGCGGGGAGGGGGTCACACCGTCCTCGGCCCAGCTCGTAAGGTTACTTGAAGGCACAATCATTACAGATTGAAAACATTTTCTAGTGACCCCTTGAGACAGCTTGGAAAATGTCATTCAATTTCTATGGCCTTCCTCTGAAGTAGGCATGATCACTCTCCTTTTTTATTTTATCTTATTTTTTTTAATGGTACTAGAGATTAAACCCAGGGGCATTCTACCCTGGAGGTAAACCCTCAGCCCTTTCATATTTTTAAATTTTGAAACAGGGTCTTTCTAAGTTGCTGAGGCTGGCCTCTAACTTGCTGTCCTCTGGTCTCAGCCTCCCCAGTACTGGGATTCCTGGCTTGTTCTCTTTAGTCGTCAGAACTCCAGGCTCTCTGGCTTTGCACTGCGGGACTCGCCCCGGCAGGCCCTGCGTCCTCAGACCTTGCCTTGGGCTGACCTCAGGGCGGCGTCCCAGGCCTTCAGCTGCCTCCGTAATGGAGTGGGCCGGCTCCCCGATAAGTCCTCGAGAATAGGCACAGGTGCGTAGCCTGCGGTTCTGTTCTGCCTCGGGAGAGCCTGGGTTCCCTGACCTCCTGTCCCGTTAGGGTGCTGCCTCTCAGAGCCTGGGACCCCTGGAGACACGAGTGTGCGCGCTGTGGCTGGCGGCACCGCTGAACCCCGGCTCTGGAGCCGTCCCCAGACACCCCGCGTGGAGTGGAGGCCCTCCTGAGGCCCCAGCCCCCCACGTCCCCCCCGAGGAGGCCCAGGCACCAGGAGGCAGAACCACCCGGCCCTCTCCCCAGCCCACCTGAAGCCTGGATCCTTACGGTCATTTCCCCAAGACGGCAGACACGCTGCCTCTGCTCTCCCGGGTTGGCTGCTTTGACTCGACGGGGCTTCAGCGAAATGTCGAAGGGGGTGAAGTGCAAAGTGGATGAACTGTGGAGTGGACACCGTCTCTCCAGGCTTGCGCTGGCCACGCCCTGACTAAAACCGGGAGCGGCTCACGCCTCTGTCTTGACTTACTGAGGTTTGACTTATAGGAGGACTTCCGGGCGTGTCCGTCTAATGGAATGCGCTTGTTGTGAATTTTTGTTACAGTCTCCTTCCCGCCCTCCTTCCCTCCTGACACTCAGAAGTCAGCATGGCGGCGCTGGTCCCGCAGGGCCACTGGGCTCCTGCAAGCCTAGGTTTGGAGGCAGACGCATGGTGCACAGTGGAGAATTTCTGGGCTTAGGTTCGCACCCAGCTGCTGCTTGGAAACCGTCAAAAGCAGCAGCTTGCTGCCCACGCTCGGGGGTAAGTAGGTGGTGACTTGACACTGAGTCTTTCTGGAGAGAAAAAGGAAAGGGCTTCCTTCTGATGACCTGGGAGGCTTGGGAAACTTCCTCTCATTAGTCGGTGGAGAGAGGCTGCGCAGCTCCAGGTTCCCAAAGAAGGACCGGCCGTAGGCGGAGGGAAGCCAGCGGGGGCGGTGTGCCCACAGAGACTGAGCAAATCCGTCTCCTCCCCCGGAGATGTGCAGTGCCCAGCCGGGCGACTGTGTACGAGTCCTGGGCAGGTTGGTCCATTCAGGAAAGCGCAGCCTCAAAGTTAACCTGAGGCTGGAAGCCGGGTACTTGTTCACACCTTTCTTCACCCAGGGAAAGAAGCGACAGACAACTCATCCCCTTAACCCTTTCCTTGGACTGACCCCCTGACTCACTGATTAGCCACACGCATTCTAAAATTTCCCCTGGCCACCCCTCCCCTGGGCTCCTATAATCTCACAGACACTGAATTAGCAAATCTTGAGCCAGCAGCCCTCAGGGACATGAGGAGGAAGGCCACCACAGCTTCTGGTCACAATGTTTTGACAGTTTATCAATCCGTCACCTCGTTTGTGGGTGTTTCTGTTGAAAGCTGCTTTATATAACATGTGTTGTTAATTTGTTAACCTTGAACTCGGGGGTCAACAGTGCTGTAATGTGGTGAAGTTCCTTGTCAGGCGCATTGCAGCCTTCTTGTGCTTAGAGGTGGCACTTCAGAACCACGCTCGGGACTGTTTCAATCACCCCCCCCCCCGGCCCCTCAATAAATGCAAAAAAAAATGTGGTGCTCTGTGGACCACCAGAAGGTTGCTTGTTTGTGGCATGAGATCTGGGAAGAGAAAACAGAGACTCCTCAGCTGGGAACACTCGCAGGTGGCTCCGGTTTCTGAGTGCTCTGCGTGTGTGTTCCTTTGGGGGGGGGCAGGGGTATGCTAGTGATGGCTGGATTCACAACAATGGACTCTGAAAAGAATGAGGACTGACCTGCTTTGAGTTCATTGCTATTTAAGACACTTCTTCCCTAGTGTGTCCGTCACCGGGTTCCTAGGTCTCAGGGGACCGTCCCCGGGGGACAGATGGGGCCTGGAGGCGACTGGGGCTGGGGGGGCCTGGGCGGGAGGCTGCGGCTCTGCCCCTGGCTGGCCCTGCTTCAGGCCTGCAAGCCCCGCAGGGCTGTGACCCCATAATTTTTATTTTTTTATTTTTTGTGGTACTGGCAATTAAACCCAGAGGCATTCTACCTTCAAGCTACACTCCCAGGCCTATTTTTATTTCTTATTTGGAAACAGGGTCTCATAGGTTGATGAGAGTCTCACTACCTGCTGAGGCTGGCCTTGAACCTGTATCCTCCTATCGCAGCCTCCCAAGTACTGGGATTTCAAGCGTGTGCTGTCACACTCAGCTTCCCCGTGATTTTAGTTGAGAGTGTCCAGGGGGCATGTATTTGGGAGTGGGGTTGGGTGGCCACGGGGACCGGGGAGGCTGCGGCTCAGCCCCGGTGTCACCCCAATGCTGCCCTTGCACCCTGCGTCCTCAGAGTTCCTGACTGATGAGAGAGCTGGAAATCTAGTTTAAAAACAAAACAAAACAAATCGGAAACACCAGGATTTTCAAATAGAGGCAGTGTTGGGGTTTGCATTTAACAAGTCGCTGGCAGCATACCGGTTAAGCAGTGCAGGCCAGGAGGCAGGGCGGGCTGGAGGAGGGCCCTGGGGGCTGGGCCTGGGGGCTGGGCCTGGCCCCTGCCCCTGGTCTCTCCCTCAGCTCCTGACACCAGTGAGCTGAGTGGGCTTCTCTGCCGCCGCCACCCCCTGAAGCCCCGCCACCTTGTTGCTATTGACAACCACAGATGGATGGTCCCGGACGGCCCTCTGAAATCTGGAGCCCAAATCAACCTCTTATCCCTTTGAGCTGGGCTGGTCGGGTATTTTGGTCACAGTGATGGAAAAGCAGACTAAAGCTGGGCGTGATGGTGCACACCTGAAGTCCCAGTACTTGGGAGGCTGAGACAGGAGGATCGAAGGCTTGAGGCCAGCCTCAGCCACTTAATGAGACCTTGTTTCCAAATAAAAAAAATAAAAGGGGTTGGGAGGGGTGCAGCTCAGAGGTAGAATGCCCCTAGGTTCTGTCCCCAGTAAAAAACACACACACACACACACACACACACACACGTTGACTAAAACAGGCAGTCAGTTAACAGGACCACCTTTAAAGCTTGTGTGAGCAAGTTAAAACAGGAGTCGTTGGACCTGAGTCTGCTTTGAGCCAGAGGCTGCTTCAGCTCGGCTGCAGGTGATCCACCTGCCCGTTACCCGCTTATTCTGTTTGCTCTCGTTGTTTTTAACCCACTGACACTCTCTGCAAGTATTTCTGCTTTGGGAACGGCTGGATGTTGGGGTGCGAGGTTTCTCTCCACTGAGGCAGGGCTGAGCGGCTGCAGGGTGGAACCTCTACCTTTGGAGGCTTACTACAAGGCTCCCCATTCACTGCGCTAACGACCCTTTCCTACCTGAGGCTACGTAAATCTGGCCCACAGCAACTAAAGACCAGATTATACCAATAATGAGGACGACCGGCTTTTGCACCAGAGGCGGCTCCCCTCCCGCTTTCAGGAGTATCCAGCATTCTTCCAATAAGTGTATTTTTTTTTTTTTTAAATCCTAAGCTTCTCGGGCATGAAAGCTTTCTGTGAGGTTATGTCCACGAAAACAAATGCCTTTTTTTCCTTGTCCTAATAAAAGCTGGGTAATGAAAGATAAGGATAAGGTCACACCATGGCCCCCGGGCCACAACAAGGCTTTGGAGTGTCTTTCTGTGCTGAAGTCAGTTAATGAATTGGACTTTTCTAGGGGCTCACTGAAGGTGGCTTTCCAGGTCGGCGAGAGTGGGAAATCAGAGAGACGGCCTCCCTGTGGCCTGTCGGAGGGCGGTGCTGGGTCTGGTGGCCGAGGCAGCCGTGTCTGGTCTAGGACCGCTAATTACCGCAGGTGGATCTTTGACCCGGGGGAGAAAATACGGCTTCGGGGCACTTGTCGGCGACCCCCTCGGGACCCTTCCGAGGGCAGGAGCCACGGGCTGCAAGCCGCTTGGGCTGTAATGATCCTCAAATGGGCTTTTGTGTGGACAAGCAACATGACCTGTGACATCGGGACACCAGAAAGGATGCTTTTTGTGTGGCTTGAGATTTGAGCAGGGAGCAAAAGAGACTTCCAAAGGCTGGCACGGCGCCCTCTCAGACCTCAGAGTGCCTTCCGCGTGACGGCGGCGCACACTCGTGCGTGAATTGCTCTTCAGCTTTGTGGTGTGGGAAAACGAGAGTGTGCGTCTTGTGCTTCCGGTGGGCCAGCTGTGGGCCCCGGGGATTTTAATTTTTAATTTTTTTTTTGCAGTACTGGGGATTGAACTCAGGGGTGTTCTACCGCTGAGCTATACCCCCAGCCCTATTTTTTTATTCTTTTATTTTGAAACAGGGTCTCACTAAGTTGTGGAGTGCCTCACTAGGTAGCTGAGGCTGGCCGCGAACCCGGATCCTCCGGTCTCAGCCTCCCAAATGCTGGGATTACAAGCATGCGCCACCACGCCCGGCTGGCCCCGGGGATTTTATAGGTTCGAGATCTGACTCGTTCAATCCGGTCTGGAGGAGTCTTCCTCCATTTTATAGCGGGAGGGGACTGAGGTCATCTTGTTGGTAAAGCCCAGGCCTCTGGGCTCAGGGGACAGCTGACCCCACGGTGGGGCGGAGTGACCTGGCTGTGGCATGATGTCCCCTCCCCTGCCTGTCCTCATGTCACGGGCAGGAGGAGACAGTCGTGAGCCACCCTGCTGGCTCCTCTTGATGGCGGAATCGAGGGCAGACACTGGGGCAGGGCACGCAGGGCCGGAGTTGGGAGAAAAGCACTCTCCTCTCCTTTCCCATGGACACGCGGGGCATCCGGTGGGAGCCCGCCCTGTCGGGGGAGAGAGCGGAGGGCTCAGGTGGCCCCTCGGTGGGTCTAGCAGAGGGTTAGACTTGCCATGTAAGTGTCTCCCCGGTGTTATATGTTGTGTGAGTCCACATGCCTAACCTTTGACATTTAAGAGCCCCCCCCGGTGCTCGGGGCATATGTTCTGAGACCCCCAGAGAATACTTGAAACCAAGGATGAATCAACAATGTGTGTGTGTGTGTGTGTGTGTGTGTGCGCGTGCATGCGCGCGCATGCTGTGCAGATTGAACCCATGGGTATTCTACCTTTGAGTTCCACCCCCAGCCCTATTTTACTTTATTTTTATTTTGAAACAGGGTCTCCCTAAGTTGCTGAGGGTCTCACTGAGGTACTGAGGCTGGCCTAGAACCCGTGATCCTCCTGTCTCAGCCTCCCAAGTACTGGGATTACAGGCATGTATCACCATGCCTGGCTTATAAATTAGGCAAGTAAGAAATTAGTAACTAATAATAAAATAGGACAAACATAAAATAAACTATAATACAAGTTATGTGAATGAGCTCTCTCTCACACACTTATGGTGCTATATCCCCTTTTTATCCCCTTTCTTCCCCTGAAGCTGTAAGGTGATGCAGTGACCATGTGTTGAGATGGAGTGAATGACGTAGGCCTTGGGACACAGCACCAGGCTACGGTGTCAGGATTACCTGGACACAAGTACCACAGTCTCAGCGAAGCTGACCTGATAGCCAGCATGGCCACCAAGTGGCTAACGGGGAGGTAGCACATACGACGTGGACACACAGGACGAAGCGGTGATTCACGTCGGGGGTGGGGTGGGGCAGTAGAGATCCCAGTTTATCATGCTACTTAGGACAGCGTGAGACTGAAAACTTACGGATTGCTTATTTCTGGAATTTTCCATGTAATATTTTCAGGTGACTGAAATTGTGGAAAGTGTAACCTTGGATGAAGGGAGACCTCTGTACTAGCAAAGCCACACAGCCGATGTTTTAGACCTTGTAAGCTTCTTTGATCGATGGCCTCTTGAGTATATTCTTTTTTTTTTTTCTTTGCTTTTCCTTTCTTTGTGCTCCAGCACCTAGTGGGTTGCATGACACATCCTAGAAACATCACAACTATTTTTAAATCCAAGAAATTTCATCATCTTTTTCTGAGATGGAATGCACCTAATGTTAGCCAAGGCCCCACGCTGAGAGCTAGGACAACAGCTGCAGTTCCCATTAGAGATTGCGTTTGTTAAGGTCAGGGTCTACTTCTCGGGCAGGAAGCAAAGGCTCACCCGTGCATGCCGCTTAGGTTTGGTCTCTGGTCACAACACAGGGGCTGCAGAACATGAGCAGGGCCTGGAGCCTGGTGCCGGACCTCAGTAACCCTGGCGCCCACAGAAAGGACAAACCCTAAATGAGAAATGTGTGCATGTATGCCTTTACCAGCTTGTACCTAACAAAGATGTATGATTACAATGCACCAATAAAAAAAAAAAGGGTGAACCCTCTTGTCATTGCTGTGTGTCACTTGCACAGCAGGACCACCCGCTGCCTCTGGCCTCTCTAGGACTTGTGGGGATGTGACAATGTCTGCGCATCTCTGTAAAGGTCATGTTGATCCCCTGGGAAGGGGCAGTCATGCTTGGGATCGGGACTCTGCCGCAGTGGCCAGCTGCTCTGCTGTCCTGGGCCCGGGCTGAGTCACTGCTGCTCTTCCTGGTGTTGCGCTGCTGCAACGCTTGGCCTCTCCACGGAATCGGCTCTCGATCAACTTGTCCTGCTCCCAGGCTTCTGTGGCGCGCAGGAGCTTTGGCCAAGATGCTGTGCGGGTCCTCCGGTCCTGCGGTGGGGGGCTTGGTCCCTGAGGGCCCCTGGTCCCTGGGTGGCTGGCAGCTCCGTGGTGGAAACTGTGGGAGCTGCACCCGGCCCTGGGCTCCCCTGCCAGCCACCAGCCCGGGCACTTCTGGGAATTGTCTCTCCCTTCCTGCTTGGAGGGGGAGGTTAATGAATGCAATCCACCAGGGACGCCTTAATTGCAGATGTTTAGAGAGACACTTTACTATTATCATTGTTATTTGTTTTTGTGCAGCGCTCTGCACACTTGGATATCTCCTTATTAAAGCAAATAAAACCATAATTAGGTGTAGCCCGATTCAAACAGCGGCAGCCGCCTAGAGCAGGAAAGCATAATTCAAGAACAAGAGCGTTCTTGACAAATGTTATGTCGTCTGCCCAGTAACTGGTCGTGTGCCAGAGAGCTGTGCGAGGCTCCAGGAGGGCGCTTACCTGCTCCGCCCAACGCCTGGCCAGAGAAGGAAGGCCGGGTTAAATGGGACAGGCTGTGGGGCGCCAGAGCCGCACGGGGGGCCCCCAGAGAACAGGCCTGTGAACGTGCAGAGAGAAGAAGGGAACGCGAAAAGAAACGCGGCTGCCTCCACGAGCCAGGAGGGCTAGCATACCAGGAGGGCTAGCACACCAGGAGGGCTAGCATACCAGGACTCTTGGTTAGAATCTGGGAATTACAAAGTTGCTGGGAATTAAAAGAAAAGAAGAAGACTCAATTTGGGGTTTGCAGGATTAGAAAGAAGAGATCAGAGATTAGCATTTCGGGGTGAAACGACCAAGAAAACCCACAGTCTGGGCCTCGGCCTCAGAGTGAGTCGTTAGCTGCATTCCCCAATGGCCCAGGCGGCTGAACGGGGGAAGCTGGGTGCATCGCGGTGCTAACGACGGCCTCTTTAAGTGGAATTGATGCCTGGAGCGGCCCTTCATTACTCCCTGCGATATGAAGATGTGTTGGAGAATCTTCCCGGCCTCTCAGTGACACTCTTCATACAAAATTTATCTATTTTATGGGTTTGAAGCTCTTTCAGATACATATCAAAGACCTTTCCATGCCTCTTCCATGCATAATACATTCTGCAATAGCTTATAATAAATCATCTTCCTTCCCTGCCTGGCTAGCCGGGAGCAGACATGTCTATTACCAGACCCAAAAGGATGTGAGACCCTTGCATTGAATGCTGCCTCTCGTCTTAGCACTCTCTGTCTGCCTGTCTCCCCAGGGAGCCCCCAAACGGCGAGGAGCTGGGTTCCCCCTAAATGCTACTCTGATTTTAAAGCGATGGTGTGGACTGATGGCGTAGAAAGCGTCACAGGCTGTGACTTCACGTGGAAAGGCTCTTCCTGTCCCTGTTTTGCTCCCCGCTTTCACAGAGAGACGAGCTGCAGGCGCCTGCTGCATTTCCAAAGGACTTGGGGTGGCCAGGAAGGAACGCACCGATGGCTGAGCCTGAGCCGAGCACGCAGGGCTTTGTCGCATCTTGTTGAGGAGAGAGGCAGAACAGGACAAGCAGAAGACTGTCCTGAGGAGTGACCTCTGGGTGGGGACCTGCCACTGCTTCCGGCTGCTAACAGAGAAGGCAGGTCCCAGGCTGGTGGCTTGGGAGAAAGCCACCATTACACATGTTCCTGGTGTGAGCGCGGAGGGAACAGGTTTTTCAGTGTTAGGAGTCAGCGGGGCTCTGTGTGTGGGAGGGTGGGTATTTTTAAGAAGAGATAGGATTTTGCTTTTTGTGAGGTTATTCTCAAAGGCCAAGGTGTGTTCAAAGAAAAACACCCTGTGTCGGAGATGGCTAGATGTGTTTCTCACTCTCAAATCTGTTTACTTCATTTTCCCTAAGACTAGAACCCAAACTTATAGCTGGACAGTGATGGCCCAGAACACGTGTGCCACTTGCCAGGCTCCCTTGCAGCTAGAAGTGGACATTGTAGATGAATGAAGGTTGAATTTCCAAAGTCAATACAGCTGGAAAAGAAGCAGAGGAAATATTTGAACACATCTATTTGCTTCCCAAACCAGTGATTTTTTTTTTTTTTTGCTTCCTTTTCTTTTCTTAGAGGCTGGCGACTTCCAGTTGGATAGTTTTTAGAATTTCTAGAGAATAAGAAGCCTAACAAGATGGAATTGGCCTATCTTTAATTTATGGTAATTTGATTAATTAAAGACATTAAACAATAAATTTACAACAAATCTAATTTCACAGATCTTAGTTGGTTCTAGAGTTGGGCAGCAGTCTGGACAAAAATGATCTGGAACGCTCCATCTTTACCACATGGGCAGGTTGTATTTCTAGCTAGAGAAAAGGAAAAAGGAAATGATGTGCAGAAAATGGATGTGAACCAGACACTGCTGGATTTGCTACAGTGTGCACCTGTCTTTTTGAACATGGTTTGAACAGTCGGCTGCTTGCGATTGGCCAAGACTCAGCTACTTGTTATAAGAGTAGGTTGCAGTCTGTTTACACATCAAGTTAGGTTACAGTTCACTATATACTGAGAAGCATTCAAGCCAGATTTCTAGTATGTATGGAGAAAGCTATAGGCTAAACAATTTGGTTTAACCCAGATAATTGATTCTGTGGTATTATACATTACTATACATTAACACATAAAAATACACAATTGGGACAATTAGTGAATGATTTCTCATGAATTATAAAATATGTTCTTTTTTGGTACTGGGTATTGAGACTAGGGGCATTCTTATGTCTGAGCTACACCCCCAGTTCTTTTTATTTTGAAACAGGGTCTTGCTAAGTTGCTGAGGGTCTTGCTAAGTTGCTGGGGTGATCTCAAACCTGTGATCCTCCTGTCTCAGTCTCTCAAGTGCTATAAAGTGTATATTTAAGTAGCTAGATTGAAATACAATTACATGCAGTAAAGTTTGTGGGCTTTTGGTGCATAGTTTGATTATTTGGGACTTACATAGAATTATATCATAATCAAGATATGGGACAGGTCCATCACCCCAAATGTTCCCAAGATTGCTTTGTGGGCTACTGCCTGTCCTGTCCCCTTTCATCTTAATCCCTGGTAACTACTGATTGGCTCTTGTGACTATTGTTTTACCTTGTCTAGAATCTCATGTTTGTGGGAGTCACGATTATTTTGAGGCACAGTTCTTCTTAGAAGGTTGTTTTAGAGGAGATGTTTTGGGGCTCCCCTTTCAGTGCTGCATGTTCCGCCAAGTGGGCGAGGTGGCCATGGCTTTGTGGACTTGGGAGAGCATTCCTTTTCCAGAGTGGAGGGAACAGAATCAGCACAGGGAGCAGCTCTGTAAAAATGGCCACACAGCTCCTCAGAGCCACCGTTTTACGTACCTAAGTGGGGTCGCCAAAGTTTGCAGATGATTCTTCTGAGTAAAGGAAACACTTATACACTTAAAGAGGGATGTTTAATATGTGTGTAGATATCTGTGTAGACTACCTTGGTAATGTGTAAGTTAGAGCAGGTAGACGTGTGCTAACTAGGTAGGCATTGGGCTGAGGCACCATACTCTAGAGACCCTTCCAAAAGTCCTGTGCCTGGTCTGAAATGGGGTCCCCTGTTAAATGAGCAAGTGCTTTGTCCAAGTGTAGACTTGAGAAAATGAAGAGTTGCCTCACTAGAGTCCTGGGAAGCCAGACCCCGCCAAAGGAAAGCAGTTCTCTGCCAGCTGCGTTGAGGGATTATTCTTGGATACCCCTGGACAGCACCGGAGCCCGGCGGACAGGAGTCAGTCATGGCTGAACTTCAGACCCCTCCCTACGAAAATAAGATGCGACGGTTTGCTTCCTGGAGTCAAATTTCATCTGATAGATGAAGTCTCATCACATAGGTTGATCTGGAAGCCATTTTGTATTTCTTTGTGGGATTGCACAGAATCAGTATCTTCTACCCAGAAGGTTCCACATTAGCCTTTGCTAATGTAATAACTCAGAGCAGTAGTTCTCGGCCAGGAGACACTGGTGGTGTCTAGATATTGGGGATTTTGGTCATCACAACTTGGAAGGGTGATCGTAGCATCGAGTGGGGAGAGGTCAAGCATGCAGCAATTAAGCACCCTACGATGTACATGAGAGCTCCCTACAGCAAAGAATGTCCCAGCCCCAACATCAACAGCACTCAAATTGAGAAACCCTGCTATGAAATACACTAGGTAGTGCATGGAATCTCCCGGAGAGCAGAGAGCTTGGCTGACCTACCATGCAGCTGGGGAGAAATGCTCAGACATGATCCAGGCTCTTCCAGGGAGCCCCTGCTGCCTTCCCAGGATGGGAAAGCCTGCTGCTCACACCCTCCCCATTGTACAGAGAGGAATGTAGAGGCAACAGGAGTCTTTGATGGAAAGCCAGGCCCGTTCTGGTCCACAATACCCTCACCACCTCGCACTTCTCAGCTTGGGGAAAAATGGCTAATAATGCTGGGTGTGGTGGCGCATACCTGCAGTCTCAACTTGGGAGGTTGAGACAAGAGGATCACAGGTTTGAGGCCAGCCCCAGCAATGTAGTGAGGCCTCAGCAACTTAGTGAGGTCTTGTTTCAAAATTTTTAAAAAATAAAATAGGGGGTATATCTTAAAGGTAGAATGCCCTCATGTTTAATCCCCAATACTATGAAAAAAGAAGAAAAAAAAGGGCTAATAATGTCACTGAATGACTTGTAAATTCTGACAAGTAATAGAATAGAATTTATCTATTTTATCCAAATAGAAGGTCTGAGAGCCATGAGTGGTGGCTCACGCTTGTAATCCCAGTACTTGGGAGGCTGAAACTGGAGAATCCAAGTTTGAAATCAGCTTCAGCTACTTAGTGAGGCTCTCCACAACTTAGTGAAACCCTGTTTCAAAAGAAAGAATAAAAAATAGGACTGGGGATGTAGCTTGGAGGTAGAATGCCCCTGGGTTCAATCCCCAGTACTGCAAAACAACAACAACAACAAAATACCACCACCACAACAAAAAACAAATAGAAGTTCTGAGGGTGTAGCTCAGTGGTAAAGTAGTTTCCTAGTATATGTGAGGCTCCACCTCAACACTGAAAAAATAAATAAAAGTTATCAAAATTGGTATTGCTTTGAGAGATTTTGTGACTTTAAGGTAGTCATTTTGTTAGATAACTATAGAAGCATAGCCATTTGTATATGTGTATATTTATATACACACATAAGCTATTTATTAAATTCACAAGTAATTTGGGAATATATCAGCATGAAACAATAAAGACATACTCAGAGAAAAGAAAAAAGTAAAAATCCCTCTGGATCCCCTCCTCCCCCGGTGCCTCTGCCCTTCCCAGAGGTTCATGCTGTTACATTTTTGGTGTTATCTCCATCAGCATTGTCATAGATATAATCCAAGACAACTGACCACATAACTTAGAGAAAGGGAGATTTATTTGCTCACAGTTTTTTTGGGGATTCTGAGTTCAGTCCACGTGAGCCGGGGTCTGAGGCTCGGTGGGAATCGGAGAGAGGAAGAGAGCAAGCCTCTCTTCTCTCCCAGCATGGAGGCCGGAAGCAAGAGAGTGATCGGGGAGGAGGAAGGGTATATCATCACCGTGGCCGCGCCCCCAGGGACTCGTGAGCAACCACGCCCACTCCCAACGTTACTTCCCTGTTTCCACGAGGGCCAGGAGGACCTTACATTGAAACCATTACAGATGTCTGTATGTTTTTATGTACTTATGTGCACAAAAATGTGCATGGAAATATATAGTCTTGATTATTTGATCAAGATATATAGTCTTGATTATATGTTTGATTCTGCCACATCCTCTCGTTACCCCAGTTATTTTCTTGTAGTTTGGATGTCTTAAAGAACTTTCGACCTGAGAATGTCTGGCCTCACCCTGTTGGCTGTGACATGGTGTGGCAAGATGCAAATGTGTCACACGTAGGTGACCACAGGGCAGTGACTGCAGATTCTCCACCTCCAGTCGGTCAGCCTGGGTCTGAGCTGCAGCTCGACTTGGTGCAGACACGACCTTGGACATGCTGCTTAACTTCCCTGTGCCCTGACCTTCCCATGTGTGCCCTGATTCTTTGAACTGTAAAAACCCTGAGATTGTTGACATCATCCTCTTCCGATAACTCACGTGAGGAGCTTACCTTGTAGACGCCATCTACCATGTCTCCCCAGAGCCTGACATGGGGAGGGATGCATTTGAATTCCATTGCAACCTTATTCCTTCTTTTCTAAATATTCTTCTCACCAGCCCCAGAATTCTGTGTAGATGTAGTTAAGACCCAGGTTTTAAAAACTCCAAACTCTGTTTTTATGTAATTTCCTAGAAATATCCCTTTCACGACCTACCGGGCTATAGGCAGGATAACAGTTGATTCCAATGGTTCTTTATTTCACCTTGGCATGTCTTTTATCAGAAATCATATGGAAACTTTTTAATTTATGGGCTTTTATTGCAATCCTCAATTCACCCTGAGTAGTCTATTATTAAGAGTTCTAGAGGTTCTTATTGTCTCTTATCGGGGAATTGTATCTCGGCACAATTCATCTGCTGTTATTCTTCACAGGGAGGCCTTTCATATTACCTTTCTTTCATCATACAACGACAACCCTTGAATACATCATTATTCCACGATGAGCTTATAAATTATTATCATTAGGCAATTTTTCATATAATCTGATTTTATAAACTGTTTCTTTTTATTATCGTTAGAGGGAAACCAGTAAATGCATCTGTCTGGTTTGATCCACCACGATAGCAGTAATAGAAAAGCTACGTGAGGACATCTTACTGAGCCGCCTATACCTTGGATTGGGGTGACTGCAGACGAGGCTGTTCCTGGGGCCCTCTCCTGGGTCACAGCTGCCACCCAACGTGACCTCTTAATTGCTGATGCTGAGTTATCAAAAGGTCTTCATCCGATTGTCTACCAAAGTGAGTTACGAACATGTAAATGCATTATTTTTTATTTTTAAAATACTTTTTTTGGGGTGCATTGTGATTATACATCACAGTGAGGCTCCAAGTGACATAGACGGACATGCACACAGCCCTCGGTGTGTTCCTCTCCACACCCAGCCCCTGCCCACCCCTCCCCAGCCGCGTCCGTACAGGGATGTGGTGCTGTTTGAACCGCCACCTTCCTCAGCTCTCCTCCCTCCTCCTCTCCCTCCTCCTCTCCACTTCCACTGTTCTCCTGGTGTCTCTCCTCTTTTGTCTGAAGTCCTCTTTGCTTCCTATTTTCTCTCTGGCTTCTGCATATGAGAGAAAGCATGTGACCCTTGACCTTCTGAGACTGGCTGATCTCACTTAGCACTACGTTCTCTAGTTCATCCATTTTCCTGCAAATGACATCATTTTGTTCTTTGTGGCTGAGTGAAATTCCATTGTGTGTCTATACCACATTTTATTTATGCATTCCTTTGTTGATAGACACCTAGGCTGGTCCCATAACTTGGCTACTGTGAATTGTGCTGTTACAGCCATAAATATGCATGTATCACTATAATATTCTGCTTTAGTTCTTTTGGCAAGATCCTGAGGAGTACTGTAGCTGGGGAATAGGGTGGTTTCATTTCTAGTCTTTTGAGGAATCTCCACTGGTTGATCTCTACAGTGATTGGACTAAAAAAACAAAAACAAAACAAAAACAAAACAAAACAAAACAAAATAATCCAATCAAAATGGGCAATTTGCTGGGCCTGGTGGCACACGCCTGTAATCCTAGTACTTGGGAGTCTGAGACAGGAGGATCACAGGTTGGAGAACAGCCTCAGCAAGTAGTGAGACTCTCATCAACCTAGCGAGACACTTTCCAAATAAATAAAATCAGGTGTAGCTCCAAGGTAGAATTCCTCTGATTTCAATCCTCAGTAACATTAAAAAAAGGGCAATTTAACCGAATAGGCATTTCTCAATACAAAAGAAATACAAATGGCCAATGAATATATGAAAAGATGTTCAACACCATTAGCAACCAGGAAATGCAAATCAAAACTACACTGAGTTTCCATTTCACGCCTAGTAGAATGGTAATCATCAAGAATACAAACAATAAAGCTGGCACAATGGTACACGCCTGTAATCCCAGTGACTCAGGAGGCTGAGACAGGAGAATTTCAAGTTTGAGGCCAGCCTCTGCAACTTAGCTAGGCCCTGAGCAACTTAGAGAGACTCTGTTTCAAAATAAAAAACAAGCCAGGCATGGTGGTGCAGGCCTGTAATCCCAGGACTTGGGAGGCTGAGACAGGAAGATCTGCAGGTTTGAGGCAAGTCTCAGCAACTTAGCGAGATCCTGTTTCAAAATGAGTAATTAAAAACATACGGCTGGGGATCTAGCTCGGAGGTAGCACATCCTTGGTTTCAGTCCCTAGAACCAAAAAAGGAAAAAGGAATATGAACAATAATGTGGGACTGTGAAAAGGCCTACATGAGTCTCCAGAAAAATGTGATTTATTCTGTGGGATTGGTAGCCAGGAAGATAGACGCCTCACCCATCTCCTGGCCTACCCGGGTTTATAGAATTCAGGTTATCTTTTCACATGGAAGGTAGAAAGTTGATTTTCCACGTAGATTTTATTTTATCTTGTTGCTGGGGATGGAGCCAGGGCCTCATGCATGCTGAGCATGTGCTCAACCCCGAGCTGCTCCCTCCTCTACCCCAGCGTGGCTTGTGGCGTGTTCAACAGTGGCTTCTGCTCTGTCCAGTATGGTTGCCGCCATCCCCGTGGGACGCAGGGCATCCAAAATGTGACTAGTGCCACTGGGAATGCAGTGGGGAATTCATTTAACTGTAATGAGTTAAAATCGGACTTCAGCAGCTCCCCATGGCTGGCGGCTCTGTGGCAGACTGTGGGGTGTGAGGTTGTGCATGGTCTGTGGCATTTGCAGTCTGCCTTGCTGCCTGCTTCCCTTGGCACGGATGCTTGGGAAATGACCATTTTTTCCCCACGTAATGATCCTTCAAAAGTGCGTAGTATGAACAATACCAGCTCCCCGGAGTGCCGGCTTTGGGCTTTGTGCGGGCTCTGCTCTCACCCGTTACTAGATCCTTTCCGCTCATCCTCCCAGCGCTTAGGAAGGAGCTACCACTTGTACCTTCATTATGCGGTTGCGGAAAAGAAGTCCAGAGAGGGTAAGTGACTTGGCCAAGGCCACACAGCCTTAGCTGCCTGGCTTCCCTGTCTCTCATATCCCGCTTGCATGTGGGTTTGGCGTTTATTTGCTGTATTTGTCAATGCTTCTATCCGTTAGCCACCTCCCCATTGTGTGTGCATGTGTGTACTGGGCTCAGACCCAGGGGCACGCTACCTCTCAGCTAAGCCTCAACTCTTTTATTCTTTATTTCGAAACAGGATCTAGCTAAGTTGCTGAGGGTCTTACTAAATTGCTGAGGCTGGCCTTGAATCTTCGATCCTCTTGTTTCAGTCTCCCAAGTAGTGGAATTACAGGCATGCACCACCATGCCTGGCTCATATAGTTTTGATTACTAAAATTTTATTTTAAGTTCTCATATCTGTTAGGGCAACCTTTCCTCCCTGCTCTTTCTATTCATATTAGTCATGCCTGTTCCAGAATCTTTTTTTTTTTTTTTTTTTGTGGTACTGGAGATTGAATCCAGGGGCGTTCTACCTCTCAGCTACACCCCCAGTTCTATTTTAGTCTTTATTTTGAAACAGGGTCCTGCTAAGTTGCTGAGGGCCTTACTAAGTAGCTGAGACTGGCCTTGAACTTGTGATCCTCCTGTCTCAGCCTCCCAAATGTTGGAATTACAGGCGTGTGCCGCTGCACCTGGCTCTGTCGCAGAATCTCTGTTCTTCTAGATTGAAGTCTCTCAGATTTGGTGCTATGGCCATTTAGAGCAGAGGATTCTTTGTGGTAAGGGCTGTCCTGTACGCCTTGGAGGATGAGCAGGACCTCTGCTCTTTATTCTTGAGAAGTCCAGTCATTGTCAAACGTCCACTTGGGGATAGAAACCACCCTGGATGTAAACCATGGTCCTATATAAATTATGGTTTCAATGCGTCAAATCCAGAAAAGTTTGTTTTGGGTGTTGGTTAAATTCTGTCAAATTCGCCGATTAGTTTTAGGAAGAATCACTATTATTACAATATTGAGTCTTCTTGGACATGGCGCTATAGTTGGGAACTACAGCATTCACCAAAGACCTGC
>PVLC010009589.1:0-53519 GCA_004027655.1 Graphiurus murinus | reverse complement strand
GGTACTGGGGATTGAACTCAGGGGCATTCTACCTCCGAGCTATACCCCCAGCCCCATTTTTTATTCTTTATTTTGAAACCGAGTCTCACTAAGTTGCGGAGTGCCTCACTAGGTAGCTGAGGCTGGCCGCGAACCCGGATCCTCCGGTCTCAGCCTCCCGAATGCTGGGATTACAAGCGTGCGCCACCACGCCGGGCTTAGTTGTTGATTTTTTATTCTTATTATTATTTTCTATTTCATTATTTCTGTCCTAGTCTCTTCGTGTATTTACCTCTTATATTCTCTTTTAATTGATTTGATTGATATTTTATAATTCTTAAGTTAGACAATTGGATCATGAATTTTAACATTTGCTTTCAGTTTCATAGTTACTTAAGACAGTATTTCCTGCCTGGATATTTGCTTTAGCTTTACTGCATTCCCTAAGTTCTGGAATGTGATATTTTCATTTGATGCATAGAATTTTCATTCAGATCTGAAGATTTTCCAATTTCCATTATGATTTCTTCTTTCATCCATAAGGCATTTTGAAGCATATTTAAAAATAACTTAATGTTTTGATTTTTATTAATCCTTTTATTTACTTTAACTCAAAATAATCATATTGCATTTTGGTCAAAGTATGAGCTCTGTATAATCTTTAAAATTTGTTGAGACTTGATTTATGCCCTATTGCTTGACCATTATTATATGTGCTCTATATATACTAGAGAAGAATACATTTTCTGTAAAATATTTAGAGCACAGATTTATATATGGCCCTCAGTTTAATTTTGTTAACTTTATTGCAAATCTACACTATGAATAAATATCAGACAATATCTAGTGTTGGTGAAAATATAGGGTTTCTCATATATGGCTTATGAGTTCATATAAACTGGTAAACTGACCTTGGAAAGCAGTTTATATTATCTAGTATTACTGGAGACATGCATATCAAATGTTCAGAAATTATACCCCAGAATAAATGCCTTAGAGAAATGTGGGCACATGTGATTTAGGTAAATTTATACGACTTTGCATAGATGTTACAATTGTGATATTACCCAAATGCTAAAAAATTATAGGTTAATAAAAATTTAGTGTATTTACATAATGGAATAGTGCACATCGATGCAACCGAATTACTTAGATATACATACAACAATTAGATAATTTCTAAAAATCTTGAAAAGGATACTAGACATAAATGTATACATCAAGCATGGCTGGGTTTACAAAGGATTGAACATGCAAAATTAAATACTATTTTAAAATATACTTATATGGAAAAGCTAAATAAAAGCAATGTGTTGTTATAAAAATCAATATGTTGTTATCTTAGGGAAGAGAGGTAGGCTTATGTTTTTTAAGGGTATAGATTGAGACTTCTATTATAAAACTAGTAAGGTTCTATGCCTTGATTTGGGTAGTGATTACATTAATGTTTATATCATTTGCTTAATATTATAGAGCATGTGTTTCTAGTATTCTGTTATATTTCACAATAAAGTTATGGTAAATACATAATATGACATAATGAGAAGTGTTCTGATAATGTGAAAACAGTATATGAGTAAAATGAAGGTCTACATATATGTATACATACATATAGATAGATAGATGATAGATAGACAGGTAGATAGATAGATGATAGATAGATAGATAGATAGATAGATACAAATAAATAGGTTGTGGCATTCACAAACAATGACATTTTATTGAGCCTTAAAAAGAAAGAAAATTAGCCAGGGGTAGTGGCACACACACCTATAATCTCAGTACTTGGGATGTTGAGACAGGAGGATTGCAGGTTTGAGGCCAGTCTAAGCAACTTAGCAAGAAACTCAGCAACCTGTTAAGCAACATGTTTCAAAGATAAAAATAAAACGGGCTAGGGTCATAACTTAGAGATAGAATGCCCCTGGGTTTAATACCCAGTTCCAAAATCAATTAATTAAAAATAATAAAATTAGACTGGATGTGGTGGCACACACCTGTAATCCTAGTACACTGAAGGATGAGACGTGAGAATCGAATGTTCACAGTCAGCCTCAGTGACTTATTGAGGCCCTTTGTAATTTAGTGACACCTTGTTTCAAAATAAAAAATAAAATAATGCTGGGGTGTAGTGTAGTTCAGAGGTAAAACACCCCTGGGTTCAGACTTCATTACCACTACAAAAAAAAAGGAAGGAAGAAATGAGAGAGGGAGAGAGGGAGGGAGGGAAGGAAGGAAGGA
The DNA here is from genome assembly GCA_004027655.1 of Graphiurus murinus. NCBI lineage: Eukaryota > Metazoa > Chordata > Mammalia > Rodentia > Gliridae > Graphiurus > Graphiurus murinus. The sequence continues at coordinate 51,299 of PVLC010009589.1, read as the reverse complement.
AGGAAGGAAGGAAGGAAGGAAGGAAAGAAGGAAGAAAGGGGAAAGAGAGAGAAAGATTGATTGATTGATTGATTCTTGGACATGCTACAACAAGGATGAATGGATGGATCTTGAAGATATTCTGCTATATGAAATAAATCAGCACAAAGAGAAAAATAGTGGATAATTCCACTTATGAAGTATCTAGAACAATCAGACTCATAGAGAAAAAAAAAGTAGAAGGGTGGCTACAAGTATCTGGAGGAGAATGTGATATGAAGTTATTGTTTGGTAGATATGGAGTTTGGATTTCATAAGATGAGAATTATGTAGATAGATGGTGGTTGAGAGTTGTGTAATATCAAAGATATACCTAATGCCATGGAACTGCATACTTAAAATGATTAAAATGGTAAATTTCATTATGTGTACATTTTCCAATAATAAAAGCAAACAAGCAAACAAAGTGATTATTTATCACAGACTTACAGAAAGTGATGAATAGAAATAAATAGTTATCTACCTGGATAATTTTTCAGGCACAGGAAACTGTGGCTTAAATTACTGAAGGGAGATGAGAGTATGCCTGGCATATGGCAGTGATCATGGAACTGGAAAGAAACAAAAGGGGGAAATGGTATGAGATAAAATCAAGGAGAGAGGGCTTGTAGTGTCTTGATGGTTCCAGTACCAGATTCATCTTTCATGCTCTAAATAAGTTTGGGAAGGCATTGAAGGGTAGTAAGCAGGGTACTGTCGTGATCTGACTTACTTTTTAGAAGGGTTACCCCAATGCATGTTGAGGAAAGATTGTAGATCACCAATGACAGAAGCATTGAGACCAGTGTGAGGTTTCAGTTTGTAGTTGTTTTATATTTTGTAATAATAGATTTTACAGCATGTTTTTATGCTGATGAGAACATAGGATAGTCTATGTAATTTCTAATCCATCATTCATCTTCAATGGTTAACTTGTCCATTGAGATTTGACATCTATTTTCAAAGGTATATGGCATTTATCATTCCCTCCTGTGTGCTTCCTTTTTAATAGCCTGATTACACATATATTTTGTAAATGTGAATTGTGGCCTTATGTTTTGCAGGGATTTGTAGAAATCCCAAGAGGCCTGGCTTGAAACTATTCCCATCTATGGAAAAGTTTGCATTTGTTTCTACCAATTAATCTAGGCTTAAAATAATAACAGATTTGCCTCCTTCAAGTTAATGTTAGCTTGAAATTTTCTAAACATTGGGAGAATTTCCCATTTAAAGATGAAAAAGAAACAAAATCTTTATTCAAATTTTTCATGCAGATTGTGTGTTTGGCATACTAAAATCTAATAAAAATAATCTCTTGATTTTATGGCATGTGGATGGTTGTAAATAGCACAGGGATCAGGGTTTTGCATGTTTTATCTCATTTAGTACACCTACCAATATTATTAACATCCACTATTTTCCTCATTCTAAAGATTGAGAAAGTGAAGGTCAGAAAAAAATAACTTGATTATGATTAAATAGCCCAAAGTAATACTTAGGAGGCTGATGCAGGAAGATTGCAGATTTGAGGCCGGGGTGGTAACTTAGCAACCTCTTGTCTCAAAATTTAAAAAAAAAATTAAGGGCTGAGCATATAGATCAGAGGTAGATTAAATCTCCAGTGACATATGAAAAATTATCCTGTAAGTGAAATTTTGTTATTTTTCTCTCATATTAAATTTTATGTATAAAAGCTATTGTTTGTTACTTTTAGTTTTGTTAAGTATAATCTGCCTAAAGTATATAATATAAATTTTGACATATATACACAGATATCCATACACACTCACATGTACCATCACCATAATTGAGATAGTTAACATATAATTCATCATCAAAAGTAAGTTTTCTTGGGTCAATTTGTTATCCTTACTTACCACACTTTATTACCTCTGATTTTCTCCCAGAAAACTTTGATTTGTTTTCTACCCATATAGATTTTTTTTCTTTCCAGCAATGAATTCGCTTATTTAGTCTGTTAATATGGTGAGTTGTATTGTTATATACTTTACTATTAAATTAAATTTGCATTCCTGGGATGAAGCCAATTGGTTTTGATACTTTATTCATTTTATATACTGGTGAATTTATTTGCTAAAAATTTAAGAGTGTTCACATCTACTTCATTGAGGATTATTTGTCTCTAAAGTTTTAAAAATCTAACGTATTTTTAATGTTTGTATTTGTCATTGTATTAATGGCTGTATACAATGAGTTGGAGAGTATTACTTTCATTTGAATTCCTAGAAATGTTTGTTTCAAATTGATATTTTTTCTTTTCTCTCCCTTTCCCCCACTTCCCCCACCTCTCTTTGTGAAACTGAGGATGGAACCCAGGGGCCATCTACCTCCAGGCTGTACCCCCAGTCCTATTTTATTTTTAGTTTTGAAACAAGACCTTACTAAGTTCCTGAGAGTCTCGCTACATTGCTAAGGCTGGCCTCGAAGCTGTGACCCTCCTGTCTCAGCTTCCCAAGTACTGCAATGATAAGCATGTGCCATCACTCTGGACTCGAAATTATATTATTTCTTATTAAATTTTCAGTAAAATTTGCCAGTGAATTCACTTGGACTGGAGGGTTTTTTTAAATTTAAAATGTTCTGTAAATAAACGTTAATTCATATTTAACTTGCACATAACTGTAGTTACTGTCTGATTTCATACATTTATGCAGGAAATCCAGTGGTATATATAGAAGTTTAAAGACATGTACCTACTCTCAGACCACTGCTCTTTTGACACCCTAAGGAAGAAATTTTGTTGAACAGAATATCAACATTTATCTTTCACTTTAGGGTTAATCTAATGCAGTATAATTCTGGAACACATAATTATGTATTAAAGCATTGAATATGAATTGTGGATGTTTGCCTGGGTTGGAAAAGGAAATAGGATAAGAAGCGGGAATGTTCTTACTATATTTCTGAGGAGACTGAGTTAAATTAGCAGATATGCATATTAGGTAGTAGTTCAGTTTAACAACATAATTTTAATACTAACAATGACCATTAAACTGTTATTGTTATTATTATTACTCTCACTCATTAAGAAATAACTATTTTTTATCTTACAGGTCAATATAAACAAGTCATCCCCTTGCTCTGTCCTCCTAAGAAGCAGAATTGTTAGCACAGTTTGCACTTTTGAGAACACTAGCAATTCCATTAATAACTTCAAATAGCAAGATGACAGATGGTTCCTTATGTTCCAGGATGGGATATTCAGGTATTTAGGATTATATAATGAATCAATTGGAAATATATAGCAACTACATCCTTCCCTTCTTTTCACAAATGTATCTGACTTTCTTAATACCCCAAATTCTAGGTAATAAGATGTTCTATTCTGTGGAAACAGAGTTTCCAAAGGAATACACCCTTTCTCATCTAATATAAACATATTTATTTATCCACAGATGAATGGATTACAAAACTATGGGATATATACACAATGGAATTTTACTCAGCCATAAAGAAGAACAAAATCATGTTCTTTGCAGGGAAATGGATGCAACTGGAAAACATTATGTTAAGTGAGATTAGCCAGTCACAAAAGTAAAGAAACATATGTTCTCCCTAATATGCGGATGTTAGCGAGTAGATGGGACATAAGAGGGTCCCCAGATGAAAAAGTAGAGACCCTCGATAAACAAAGAAGTAGACTTAACCGAAGGGAATGGATGGGGGGTGGGGGGTGGAGCATACTAAGGCACATGAGGTACTTACACAATTATATCAATATCACTCACTGAACTGAACTTGAAAGGGAGGGAGGGCGAGGGAGCGGGGTGGGAATTGGGGATAGGGTCAGATGAGAAATGTGTGCACATTTGTCTTTATCAATTTGTACCTAACAAAAATGTATGAATACAAAGCATGAATTATTACAATAAAAAAAGAAATCCATCACCATAAAAAATAAACAAATTAATTAATTAATTAATTAATTAATTAAAAATGATATCATTATATACCAAACATTTACTAAGTGTAATGATTTGTGTTTGAAATACACAGTAGACTAATAAAGATCATTAACTTGATTTTCTAAAACTACATTTTGTCAGAACGATAGAGGAATAGCACTTTAAAAGGGAAATTTGCTATTTAGGAATAGATGATTTTCTTTGGAACAAATGTTCTGATGGTCAAAGGAATTGTGTGGCATTGTTTTGTCAAAATAAGCTAGTCTATGTAATCTCATATTTCCCATTTTTTAAAATAATTGTAAATTTTGTGAAAGTTCATTTAGAAAATATTTATGCAGGTTTCTTATATTTTGAAGACAATTTGCTATATGTGAAATGGTAATTACAAAACTATAACATTTTAGTGGAATGACTATGGTAATTCATATTTATTTCCACAACATAGTATGGTGTCTATTCTTCATAGTTTTTGTTTATTTTAATTTTTTTTCCATTTGTTGACCATTATTTCCTTTCTAAGGGAGATTCTTTCCTACTTAGATTATTTATATATGTTGTAAGCTCCAAAAGCACTTTATTCTCCTGTAATTTCCCTTACAGTCCTCATCATGCTAGCCACAACTTGCATATTTATTTGTCTTTCCTCTAGACTGAACTCAAATGCATAGACGTTGATGGGTCCTATTATTATATATTTAACAGTTAATAGATTCAATGTACTGTGCTTTTTTTCACATCTATTATAGCCAGTTCAACCATAACAAAGCTCATTTGAAGTGGATATTAATATTTCCAATTTTCAGATAGGAAAACCAAATTTCAGAAAGATTAACACATGTATATGTGTATACATATACACACATATATTTCTATTTTTAATTGGTGCATTGTAATCAGACATCTTTATGAAGTACAAGCTGGTAGAGGCATACATGCACACATCTCTCATTTAACCTTTCCCCAATTCCCACCCCAACCCCTTCCCCCTCCCTCCTGCTCATGTTAAGTTTAGTGATTGACTTTGATATGTTTGTGAAAGTACATCATGTGCATTAGGATGTTTCCTTCTCCTCCCCTCACATCACCTTCAGTTAGGTCACCTTCTTTGCTCATTTAAGATTTCTCTTTCTTCATCTAGAGTCAGTCATAACCCACTTTCACCCTAGCTTCCGGATATTAGGGCGAGCATATGATTTTTTTCTTTTTGTGACTGACTAGTATCACTTAACATTATGTTTTTCAGTTCCATTCATTTCCCTGCAAATGACATGATTTTTTTCTTTTTTATGGCTGAGTAAAATTCCATTTTTACATACCCCATAGTTTTATAATCCATTCATCTGTTGAAGGATGTCTTGGGTGGTTCCATGGTTTGGCAATTCTGAAATGTGCAGCCATGAACATAGATAAATATGCATTGGTCTGATAGTTTGGTTTCCATTCTTTTGGGTAGATACCCAGAAGCAGTATTGCTGAATCATACGATAGGTTCATTTCCAATTGTCTGAGGATCCCCCATACTATTTTCCAAAGTGGTTGCACTAATCTGCAATCCTACCTTCTCCACACACTTGCCAGCATTTGTGGTTGTTTGTGTTTTTAATGATTGACATTTCAATTAGTGTTAGGTGAAATCTCAGGGTAGTTTTGATTTGCATCTCTCTGATTGCTAATGATGTTGAACATATCCTCACACATTTATTGCCATTTGTATTTCTTCTTTTGTAAAGTTTCTATTTAGATCATTTACCCATTTTTTGATTGGTTTATTTGTTTTCTTAGCTGTGAGTTTCTTGAGTTCTCTATATATTCTAGATATTAGTTCTCTATCAGAGGAGTAGCTGGCAAAAATTTTCTCCCACTCTGTTGTCTCTCTGTTGAGGTTCTTGATAGTTTCCTTTGCTGCACAGAAGCTCCTCGGTTTAATGCAATCCCATGTATTGATCTTTGTTTGAGTTGCTTGTGCCTTTGGGGTCTTGTTGAGAAAGGTTTTACCTGTGCCTATGTGTTGAAGTGTTGGACCTATGCCCTCTTCAAGTAGCTGTAAGGTCTCTGGCCTGACTTCCTGGTCTTTGATCCACCTTGAGTTGACTCTTGTGCAGGGTGAGAAAGTGGGGTTTATTTCCATTTTCCTGCATATGGTTAACCAGTTTTGCCAACATCACTTTTTCCAGTGTATGTTTTTGGCTCCTTTGTAAAAAATCAATTGACTGTAGGTATGTGGGTTTGTTCCTGAAACTTTTATTCTGCTCCATTGGTCTATGTGTCTGCTTTTGTGCCAATACTATGCTTCTTTTATTACTGTGGCTTGTAGTACAGTTTGAAGTCAGGTATTGTGATGCCTCCTACATGGTTCTTGTTGCTAAGAACTACTTTGACTATTCTGGGCTTTTTCTTGTTCCAAATGAACTTAAGGACTAATTTTTCTATGTCTGTGAGGAGTCACCTTGATGATTTAATGGATATCATATCAAATCTGTAGATCAATTTTGGGAGGATGGCCATTTTTATGATATTTATTCTGCCTATCCAAGAGCATGGAGAATATTTTCATCATCTAAGACCTTCTTTGATTTCTTTTTTCAACTTTTTATAGTTTTCCTTATAGATATATTTTACCTCCTTGGTGAGGTTTATCTCTAAGCATTTTATTTTGGGGGATGCTATTGTTAGTGGAATTATTTTCTGTTTTTATTTTTCAGCAGATTTATGGTTGGCATACATGAAAGCTTCTGAGTTTTTAAGATTGATTTTGTATCCAGACATTTTGCTGAATTTGTTGATCAGTTCTGTAAGTTTTTTGATTGACTTTGTTGGATCTTCTAAATATAGTATCACATCATCTGCAAAAGAAGATAGTTTTAGTATTTTTTCCTATTTTTATACCTTTGATTTCCTTCTCTTGTCTTATTGCTCTGGCTAGATTCTCAAGTACTATATTGAACAGAATTGGTGATAATGGTCATCCTTGTCATGTTGTCTGTGGGTCTATAGTATATTGCCTTTATGATGTTGAAATATGCTCCTTCTATTCCAATTCTCTGCAGTGTTTTTAGCGTGAATTGGTGTTGGGTTTTATCAAATGCTTTTTCTGCGCCTATTGAAATGATCTTTTGATTTTTGTCTTTGATTCTGTTTATGTGGTGAGTTATATGGATTGTTTTCCATATGTTGAACCAGCCTTGTATCCCTGGGATGAACCTGACTTGGTCATGGTGTATAATTTTCTTGATGTGGTTTTGAATGCGCATTGCTAATGTATTATTTAGCAGTTTTGCATCTAAGTTTATCAGTGATATAGGCCTATAGTTTTCTTTTCTTGAGCTGTCTTTATTTGGCTTTGGTATTAATGTGATGTTGGCTTCTTAGAATGTATTTGGGAGAGTCCTGTTTCTTTCTACTTTGCAGAATATATTGAAGAGTATTAGGATTAGCTCTTCTATAAAAGTTTTATAGAATTCACTTGGAAAACCATCTGGCCCTGGGCTTTTGTCTGATGGTAAACTTTTTATTGCTATTTCTATTTCTTTAATTGCTATTGGTCAGTTTAAGTGTTCTATATCTTCTTGAATCAATTTAGGAAGGTATTATGTGTCTAGAAATTTGTCAATTTCTTCCACATTTTCTATTTTGTTGGAGTATAGTTTTTCAAAGTACTTTCTGATGTTCCTCTGCATTTCCACACTGTTGGTGGTAATATCACCTCTTTCATCTCTTATTTTTTTGTTTGTTTGTTTGTTTTTTGTTTTGGGGTTTTTTTTTTGCAGTACTGGGGATTGAACTCAGGGGCATTCTACCTCCAAGCTATACCCCCAGCCCTATTTTTTATTCTTTATTTTGAAACCGAGTCTCACTAAGTTGTGGAGTGCCTCACTAGGTAGCTGAGGCTGTCCTCGAACCCGGATCCTCTGGTCTCAGCCTCCCGAATGCTGGGATTACAAGCGTGCGCCATCACGCCTGGCTTTCATCTCTTATTTTGGTAAGTTGGATTGATCTGTCTTTCTTTTGATTAGGTTGGCTAATGGTTTATCTATCTTGTTTATATTTCCAAGAAACCAGTTTTTGGTTTTTTTCATTCTGTGTTTTTTTTTATATTCTCTTCTAAATTGATTTCTGCTCTGATTTTAATAATTTCCTATCTTCTACCTGCTTTGGAATTTGAATGTTCTTGTTTTTCAAGGCTTTGAGTTGTGACATTAGGTTATTTATTTGTATGTTCATTCATTTACTCATCAAATATTTATTGCATACCTGTGAGTCTATGCTGTATTTTGTCTTAGTCTCTGAGTATATGATGGAGAGGTAATATAAATGTTGTCCCTGCCTTCATGTAACTATGTAGTGTGAGAAACTGACTTTAAAGGAAAGATGAAACAAATATAAATGAAATTACCATGAATGGTGCTATGCTGAAGAATGTCTTATAACAGATTAACGTGTGGAGGGTGGTAAAACCTTTCCTAAAAAGTGGGATAAAGTCTGAAATTTGAAGGAAACACAGGAAATTTATAATTTTTGGTAGAATAAAAATTAGGCAGAGGGAACAGTATGAACAAATATCAGTATGGCTTTAGTAACAATCATTGAAATTGAATAGGCAATAGAATAATTACAATGTCAGACAATTGGAGACAAATTTTACAAATAGAATATGTGCTCTAAAATCAATATGCATCTGAAACAATGGTATAATAAATAACACGTATGTTTCTCTGCACTTTTCTTAAAAAGTGAAAGTTTCCTGCAAATTCAGTATAATATGCCTAGAAAACTTAGTATGATTGTTAAAATTCTGTGCCAAGCTCTTATGAGGCAAAAAATAAATTCTAATAAGGAATTAAATAAAAATGAACAGTTTGTAAAATAAAAATTGAATGCAAGCTTACATATCTAGACTTGTTGACTCACTTAACCGATATTTATTTTAGAAGTTTGACACATGGTATAGAAAAAGTACTTTACTCTTATTATTAAATATAATCACAAATGCAGCTTGCAATGCTTTATTTTTTCTTCTTTCCTGTTTGGAAGGCTATGTGATACCAGTAAATCATGTTACATTAGAGATTCTAAAGAATAAGTTTTTAGGCAACAGAACAAAATAAATAAATGACTGTATCTATTTAACTCTTTTTGCTACTCTCCACCTATAATTTACTTTAACATGACTATTCATGATGTATATATACAAGCAATGACTGTAACAGTCAAGGATAACTGATCATGGCTTGGTGAATGGATTTAAGTTGTCTTTCTTATTGTTCTGAGCATAGTCAAAGCTGTGTTTTCAGCTGGAAAAGTGTGCTGCTCCATACAGGTGGAGAATATGGTATTGGCATGAGTGTGACAGTGTGAGTTGTTTTTTTGTTTTTTTTTGGGGGGGGGGATTCATTAGCAATGATATTAATTTACGTAAGAAAAATGTTCTTATAGATGTCATAAATACTTCATTTCATAATAGGTTTTGGAGTACTAAGTTGTGTTAATACTACATCTTGAGCAATTTCCTTTTAGTTACTTTGTGGTGCTGGGGATTGAACTCAGGGGCATCCTAACACTGAGCTACATCAAAGCCCTTTTAATTTTCTATTTTAAGACAAGGTCTAACTAAGTTACTGTATTCTGGCCTTGAACCTACAATACTCCTTTCTCAGCCTTCCATGTACTAAAATTACAGGCATACAGGAAATTTTCATTTTCTTATGACATTTAAAGTATACCAATATTGCCCTTAGGATGTGTAGATGAAAGACCCTCCTACTTCTTAGAAAGTAAATATATGACCCTAAAGGAGTATGGTTTTATGACTCTAGAAAGTTTGCTTGACCAGGCTATGTTAAGAATGTGGGCTATACGTGTAAAATGAAGAAGTGGTGCTGTTTGTGATCTGACAATGATTGATATCTCATAAATATCTATGCAACCCTGTTGTACTCTAGAAATGTATAAAAAATCCATGCCAAAAATATAAATAAAAAATAAATTAAAAAATTTAATAATAAAAAAATAAAGTATACCAATATTTACTGTTTATCATTGTCAATATACTGAACCTTTTAATTTTTTGTCTTATCTCAATATATATTTCTTACTTCTCAGAACATGTGTTTTCTTCTGTGAATCAAGAGTAGCATGATATTTACTTTTTTTGTTTTATGGTATTTTTAAGCATTTGATGTTATTCAGATATTTTCTTTGAAATAGCAAACCAAATAAGCATGTTTTACTCTTTACCTCCCCTCAGTTCCTATTAAACATAAAAGAGAATATAAAAATGAAAAAATATAACCAGTTTAGAATAGTTCCTATTAAACATAAAAGGTAATATAAAAATGAAAAAATATAACAAGTATAGAAACCAGAGAAATATTTTAATCATCAGTAGTAGCATTGATTATCTTTTAAAGATATAGTACAGAACCTTAAAGATTTAGAGAAAGTCAATGCAGCCCATATGTCTTTTACTGATGAATAAGCCTAGAGAGTTAATGAATGAATAGAAAGTAAATGAGAAAGTTGACAAGGTGTTAAAATTTAAAAAAAGACAGACAAGGAGGAAACCTCAGAAAATATTCATGTAAAAATCCCCCCCAAAATTGTTACTAACAGAATCTAGTGGTACATTAAAAGGTATTTTTGCCATAGCCAGATTTAATTGAAATACAGGACTTATTCAATATTAAGTTTAATGTTAGCCGGGCGTGGTGGCGCACGCTTGTAATCCCAGCATTCGGGAGGCTGAGACCGCAGGATCCAGGTTCGCGGCCAGCCTCAGCTACCTAGTGAGGCACTCCGCAACTCAGTGAGACTCTGTTTCAAAATAAAGAATAAAAAGGGGCTGGGGGTGTAGCTCGGAGGTAGAATGCCCCTGAGTTCAATCCCCAGTACCGCAAAAAAAAAAAAAAAAAAAGTTTAATGTTGCCATGTAATTTAACCCTGAGTAGGTCAATTCAGGGTTTTTTGATTGTTGGTGACATAGGAAGTGATTGATGCTTCTTTAACATACTCAACTGACAAATACTGGAAATATTTTTATTAAAATCAAAAGTTGTACAATGATACTGCATCTCTTACCCTGGAAATGGCCTACATTCTTTCTTGAATGTGTACTCCTTGCCTTCCTAAATAAAGCACTGTCTAAAAACATGTGACAATGATGGTAACTATCATGGTTTTCTGAAAGTTCTAAAATTATTAGCCAAAAAAAAAAAATAGCAAATTGACCAAAGAATAAGTGGTGAACATATTACAAAAGAGAATAGAAAATAATCATCATATAGAGAAGTCAGGAGTTTATATATATATATTATATATTAATAATATATATATATATTATTATATATATATACTGTTTTAGAGTTAGAAGTAAGAAATTCTGGTATGCTATTACATAGTATTTTGATTATACATAATAATGTACTGTACATTTTTAAAATTCTAGAGGAAAGGATTTTGAAAGTTTTTACAACAGAAATGACAAATTTTTGAGGAGAAAAATATGCCTAACCTGATTTAAACATCATGTAATGTTTATATGCATTGAAACATTACATGTAGCATATTAACATGTGAATTTTTTATATTTTATGCAATTAAAATAAGTTTAATTTCAATGAAGAAAAATATTTAAAAATAGAAGGAAAATCCAAAATATAAACCAACTGAAAAACTACAGAGAAAGATATTTGTATATTGCTTGAAGACAAAGTTAATATATAAAAACCAAATTTTTCCTACATATAAATGAAAACTATTTGGAAAGTACAATGAAAGGAGAGATGCTCTTTCCTCTAGTAGCAAACTGATGAAATTAAAAAGAAATAAATCCCAAAATAGCAATTTATTGAGAAAATGCAACTAGCAAAGATTAAAAATTGCCATTTGGAAATTTTCAAGTATTATTTATGTAACTCTTAGACTAAAAGAGGAAACAAAATTAAATTTTTGAATTAATAGGAAATAATAAGAATTAATTACACTGAAATTTAAATCATGCAGAATATGACAACTTCTGTCGTGAGGGAAAAATCAATAGCTTAAACTGTTCTTATTTTGATACAAGATTTGAAAATAAAACATCCAAGAAGCTAGGGAAAACATAACTTAAAGGGTACCAGGAGCTAAGGTTTAAAAAATACCAGAAAAATTCATTAGGTTTAATATTAATAGAATAAATTGTGGGATCGTTAGACAAAAGTATCTGAGTTTTGAAATAGAAATTGAAGGCAAAATAATTAATAAGCCTAAATAAGAACTAACAATAAAGGAGCAGAAATGTATAGGACTGGGTATTTTTTAAAGGTGATATATCTACAAATATAAAACAGAAATAATTATATAATATTCTAGGCTAATAAATTTGAAAGCTCTTATTAGAAGCTGTATTTTTATCAACTAATATATATTACAAAATGGTACAAGATAACTATAGGCAAGGTTTTTCTATAAATCCATGCTTTTATTTTCTCCTGTACTTCAATGCATATCTTATGGGAATATTTTTCTATAAAATCATACATAAAGCATTCATCATTATTTAAAGTGGCATCAAGGAAATTGGATATATAAAATATTCAATAATAGGTAACTAATATTTTTTGGATTAAATTATCTTGATGTAAGAATAAAGAATTTCTCTTAATGATAATAAAAATCCAAATACACAGGGACAAACTTTCACCAGGTATTAACTTCTAATTCTCAAGTTAACAAGATGCTCCATAACATACTTTTTATTTTTTTGTGGTACAAGATATTGAACCCAGGGATATTCTTCCTCTGAGCTACATCGCTATCCCTATTTTTTATTTATTTAGTATATTTTGCAAAAGGGTCTCACTAAGTTTCTGATGGCCTCACTAGATTGCTGAGGCTGGCCTTGAACTTCTAATACCCCTGTCTCAGCCTCCCAAATATTGGTATTACAGGTATATGCTACCACCATCAGATCATAATATACACTTTTAAAAACTACCAACCAGGCTACTTGTACTTCTTAATATCTATACATAAATTTTTTTCTGGTTTTGTATTGTACAAAGTATCATTCTCTTGAGTTTTCCATCCATGTTATACTTAATATTAGGAACATACAGTTAGTCTATGTTATCAATTTTGAGATATATACTTTTAGTTTTATTTCCTTTTTCTGACTATAGCAATCTTGCTATTAATGTGCATATAATATTTGAAATTAACATTTTGATCAGATCGATTATTGGTATTAACTTAGATATTAATTTTGCTGCTATTAATAAGTATTCAGGTTTTATAGGTCTTGAGCAACTCCTTCAAAGTATATTTCTTGAGCTGTGTTTCTTTTTTGCTAGTAAAGAAACTTTGTTTCTTAAGTTTTCTTTTAGCTTCTTTTTCGAGTTATGAGTTGTACACACATGAATGTTTAAATTTAAATATCCTTTTTTTTGTGGAACTGGGGATTGAACCCAGGGACATTATACCTTTGAGCTATACCCCCAGCTCTATTTTTTATTCTTTATTTTGAAACAAGGTCTCACTAATTTGCAGAGGGCCTCACTAAGTAACCTCCCAGGTACTGGGATTACAAGCATGCACCACTATGCCTGGCTTAAATATCCTTTTATTTTGCTTTTTTAGGTTAATATTTTAGGAAACTATAACAAATTATAAACTAATAAAAGTAGCCTAATCCCAATTTTCTGGGTGAACTGGCCCAGTCTTTTAAAATCTTAATTTTTTCTTAGAATAAGAACATTTAACATAAGATCCACCTTCTTAATGCATTTAAGTGCACCATACATTGTCATAAATTATAGGCACAATGTTGTGCATCTGATCTCTAGAACTTATTCAATATCTTGCATAACTGAAAGTGTATACACATTAAAGAATACATCCTCATCCTACTCCTCCCAACTCCTAGCTACCACCATTCTATTCTTTATTTCTTTAAGTTTGACTATTATATACTTAACATAAGCAAAATCACACAGTATTTGTTTCTCTGTGATTGGTTTACCACACTTAGAAATATATCCTCTGGATTCATCTATGTTTTTAAAATGACAGGATTCTTCTTTGTAAGGGCTACACAATATTCCAGTGTGTTTTGTGCATCTCAAATATATCTTGATTTATATAATATTCCATTTGGTAAGAATAAATCATAATTAAATAATATAGAGATTGTGTAGTAGATAGAATAATAGCTTTCCAAAGATATCCACCTCTCATTTACAGAACTTGCAAATCTGTTAACATGGCAAAAGAGATTTCATAAGTGTAATTAAGTTTATGAACATTAAAATTGGAAGATTAAATTATCCAAATGAGTCAAATCTGCTCACATGAGCTCTTATAGACAGAAATTTTTCCCAATGTTGGTAGAAAAAATGAGTCATACCAACTGTAAGAAAGAAAAGGACTATGACTAGATCCTCTTTGAAGATAAATGGGGAGGGCCACAATCTAAGGAATGTGCTTGGTTTTTAGAAACCAACTGAGAATAACCAACTGCTAGCATTGGGTTGGAAATTCAGGTCTACAAGACTGAGTTGTACTAATATCCTCAAACAGTATTGAAGCAGTATCTTACTCATAACCTCAAGTAATTAACAAAGCTCTTTTGACATCTTGATCTAAGCCCAGTAAGTCTCCTGTTGAACTTTCAGAGAACTGTGATGTAATTTGAGGGCATGCCATTTAAGCTAGTTTGTAAAGGGAATAATAGGAAACTAAACTATACTCAGTCCTATTACCATTCTATTAAAACAACCATAAAAAGCACATGTAACCTGTTTCTGCACTAAATATGGAATAGTAGCCTTTGCTCTTTCTTCTTTGCCTGTATTATTTGTATGTGTGTATTCTGGCAATTACAGCAGTAGAAAGGCAATAAAGTGGTGGCCAGATCTGAGCTACAGGGCAGAGGTGGGAGAGACATTTTAGCATTTACTAACACCTCATTTACAAAATTTACTAAGAATAACAGAGTATTTAGTGATGCCTTGCCCCAGACACACATATTTGAATATATAATGTTCGCTTGTAAAATTATGATGCCCTTACATTGAGCCAGTGTATAAATTTACAATTTGTCACAATTTGTAATTAGTGACATATTTATAAGTGTTATCCTATGTGGTTATCAGGGGGTAGGCCAGATGGATAACAATCTTTTAGAGATGAAGGAAGAAAGGTGTGGATACATAAAATGTTGTATGTACTAGAAGTCACAGAAATAGTATCAGAACAAGGATAACTCTTTTAATTTCGTTCAATGGCTTCTATTATCCCTTAGAGAAGAGTTGACAATCAGTAGAGCAGGCTGCTTGGTATTCTCAGTAACACAGCTGGAAGTCATTCTCTTGGGAAAAACTGAAATCTCATAGGAATAGAAATAGTCTTTTCTGAAAAAATAAATAAAAGCACATTTAATTTTTTGTCATTGAAATGTACTCTAATGCAAACTGATCCTCTTCAAATACCACTGTACCTCTTTTCATCTATTAATGTTTCTAAATATTACTTACTAATGATTATAATGTATTTTCTAGGATAGAACATTAGAGAGTATAGCCATATAAGGATTCCTAATTTATTTTGAGATGTTAGGGACTGTCTCAAGAAGTAGCCATATAAAAAAATGAAGCAAGGACTGGTGACACATGTCTACAATCCCAGTAATTGGGAAACTGAGACAGGAGGACTGCAGAATCAGGACCAACAAACTGTAACTTAGTAAGGCTCTCAGCAACTTAGTGAGACCCTGTTTCAAAAAATAAATAAATAAAACCAGACTAGGGGTGTAGCTCAGAAATAGAATACTCCTGGATTTAATCATCAGTACCACACACATAAAAAGGATATGAAAATGAATAGGAGTTAGCTAGTGAAAAACAAAAGAAAGAAAAGTCAATGATCTTGAGCATACTGGCTTAAAGCTAATGGGTTTTGAAAGAAAAGCAATTGTTTGAATATGTAGGGACTTATTATACACACTAAAGGACTTTGGATGATTTTATCCTGAACCTAATGGGTACTCATTTGATGCTTTTAAGTCAGAGGGTGATAGAAATCAATTTATTTTAAAAGGGGTAGTCTGGCTATTATATAAATAATGGTTTGAAGGAGGACTTGAAAAATCAAGGGTATTATCTAAATTTTAGGATTGGACCATTGGGAAATTGAAGGATGGCCCTAAGTTTTGGCTTGAGCAGCTGGGTATATGGAAGAATCATGTACTGAGATGAAGATGATGGGAAGATGATCAGGATGGGCAGAAAACAATAGTTAACTTTTTAATGTGAAAAGTTTGAGATATCTCTGAAACTTCTATGTAGCAACACCAAGTAAATATTTGTATATACAAATAAGAACCTTGGAGTATAATTCCAGGCTAAAGATAATAATTTAGTATCATATGTATATCAGTTGAGCTCAACAATTTGGGCATATATCAGGTGAACCAGGAGAGAAGAAGTGAGAAGACAAGGCCTGTGAAGAAGACAAGGCCTCTTTCAAGTCCACTTGAAAGAAAGATGGATTGGTAATCAGTAATTGGCAGTTCCGAAACTACCAAAGCCATCATGACACATTTTAAAGATTTAGTTCAATTGCCCACTTTTTGGCTGGGTAAATTTTTAGTGCTAAATCTTTTGAGTACTTTGTATATTCTAGATATTAGTATTCTATCAGAGGAATAGCTGGCAAAAGTCTTCTTCCATTTGGTAGGCTCTCTCTTTAGACTCTATGGTGAGCAGAGGCTTATTAGTTTAATGCTATCTCATTTATTAATTCTTGCTTTAATTTCCTGAGCTTTTGGGGTCTTATTGAGGAAGTTTCTATATTTCAAGGTCTTTGATCCATCTCCAGTTGACTCTTATACAGTGTAAGAGGTAAGTATTTAATTCTATTTTTCTACAAATGGATAACCAATTTTCCCAACACCATTTGTTGAGAAGGCTGTCTTTTCTCCAATGTATGTTTTGGCACCTTTGGCAAAGATCAATTGACTATAAGTGTGTGGCTTTGTTTCTGTATCTTCCATTCTGTTCCATTGGTCTATGTCTGCTTTTGTGACAATACCATGCTGTTTTATTACTATAGCTCTGTAGTAATTTGAAGTCAGGTATTGTGATGCCTCCTACATGGTTCTTATTGCTAAGAATTGCTTTGGCTATTCTGAGTCTTTTATTTCTACATATGAAATTTAGGACTGATTAAAATGGCACTCATCAAGAAGTCAAACATTAATAAATGCTGGCAAGAATGTGGGAAAATAGAAACTATTCTACACTTTTGGTGGGATTGCAAATAAATATGATGTCTATGGAGATCAGTGTGGATATTACTCAGAAAACTGAGAATGTATCCACCATTTGATCCAGTTATACCACTCCTGGATATCTTTCCAAAGGGACTGAAATCAGAATATTATAATGATACATGCAGATCTATGTTTATAGCAGTACATTTCATAATAATCAAGTTATGGAACCAAGCTAGGTGTCCATCAATACATGAATGGATTACAAAATTATGGGATATCCACACAATGGAATTTTACTCAGCAATAGAGAAGAACAAGATTATGTCATTTGCAGGAAAATGGATGGACCTAGAGAACATTATGTGAAGTTAGCCAGCCACTGAAAGGTCGTATTTTTTTTTTCTCATATGCGCAAGCTAGGGAGTAATTGAGATATGAGATGGACTTCAGAAAATGGAGGAAGAACTCCAGTGGTGTGAGGGAGGTGGTCTAGGGGAGGGTGGTGGGGAGGGGAGGGAGAATTAATGAAATAAACACTTCCATTGACATTATGTACAAATATGAGAATACCAGTGTCAATCTCAATATCATGTATGGGAAGAAAGGGAAGAGAAGAGAGTGGAGAAGGAGCTGGGACCAAGATAACCAAGTACTATTACTATAAGATACATTATCATGTGATATTAAAATGCACCAATAAAAGAACATATAAAATAAAATTTTAAAAAGTAAAAATAAAAACTTAATTATCCGTTAAACTTGAGTAGATCCTAATGCATTTGGTGACAAAATCTAACTGGAATTTAAGTGAAGTTTTTAAAGATCTATTTATCTAATATGCAAATTGGATATAATTTTAAATTTGACATCTATATTGATGACTTCTTAATGCTTTATTATTCATGTACTTACATTCCAAAACACTGACTCAATCCTGAATTAAAAAATATTTTGTAAAAACCCTAAATTTAAATCAAATATGCCAGGGACCAGCCCTCCAGGCAGTGGGGTCGGGGGTCCTTAGATAGGTGTGGATTGAGACGAGGTTACCAGAATACACTCACACCGCATGCAGTGTTGAAGCCTATCGGTTTATTGCTTGTAGTAGCTGTTTTTTTATTCTGTCTTTTTTTGCAGTGAGACATATAGAACTGGAATTTTTACAGTCTTATTTTTCTAAAGGTTGAGTAGGTACATCTTTAACTAGAAAAGTCATTTCCCATGACATTTAATGGGGTTAAGAAAACAGTAAAGGTTACAAAATACAATATGTATATAAAGATTCTTTTAGTACAAAGCAGTGTTAAAGGTTAATGATGAAGAGCCTAAATCCAATAGTTTAAATCTTTACTATTTGTTTAGCTCCTTTAAGCAGTGTTCTTATCTTTTTCTCAGGCAGCTAGAGAGTTAATGTATCCTGTGAAATTTCAGGAGAATAAGGCGGAAGTGAGTAAAGACTATCTGTCTTAAAGCCTTCTTTATTCATAGATAAAATAGTAGATCTAAGTCTCTTTGGCTTATTTATTTTGTTTCTATACCTGTATGCTGAGAGAGAACATAAGGCTGTTTAGTAACTAAGCTTGAAAAGCCTGTTTCCTGACTAATGTTTGTATATGGTTAATGAATTTCTTATGGGTTGTCTTGAGGCACTGCTTTTACAGTTAATATTGAGGAATCATAATCCATCCAGCCATCTTGTGTTTCTAAGAAATTTTCCTTTACAATTAATGTGAAACCAAAACCCAAAGCACCCAAAATTTCCATAATATAACCTAATGCAAAGTGGGATATGCCACGCATTCCTTCTTTTGGAATCATCTGCCTTGCAGGACTCCAGTGGACCAAGCCTTGCTCAAGATCCAGCTATTAAGGAGCTGTGGCACAAATAAATGTGAAAATCAAGAAGCTATGTAAAAACAAAGAGATACATTTTGTCTTCTCTACTTTTTTCCCCAATACATAACCAAATTTATATGTATGCATGCATGTGTACACACACACACACACACACACACACACACACACACACACACACAGTTTCTGACATAAGAAAATGAAGGGATTTTTATGCACATATTAGTTCCTGTATTCACACAAAATGGTAAGTATCAGAGTTTCCATTTTATGAAAGCATAATGTTTGTTATCAGTGTAAATAATTTGATCTTGGGCCCTAAATCTGGAAAAATGTGTCCTTTGGATATAATGTACACTAAGCAACAGAGTAGTATTTTTCTCTCCAAAAGGCAGAAAGATTCACAATATGATTTACAGTGACACTTAAGGTGATTGTATAATCATAATTATAAATGTGTGAGGAAATTTATGTGGTCAGAGACAGAGATACCATTAAGATTTGCAATTTCTAGGATTATTAAGGAGATTACCTCTGAAGATTGGAATGGTTTGTGTTCCACATTGTGCTGTCTGGACACCAGAAGCCTGGATATCTCTTAGAAACTTATTAGAAAGGCAGAATCTTTTCCATATTGAACAGTCTTCATTTTATTCTATTGAGATTATAAATTCACATACAATAAAGTACACATTTTCAATGCAACATTTGATAGATACTGACATTTGTATGTATTCATGAAGCCATAGCCACAAACAAGAGAGTGAATATATTCATCACCCTGAAAACTTTTCTTGTGCTATTTGCATTATTTACTTTTTTTTTTTTTTCGGTACTGGGGATTGAACTCAGGGGCATTCTACCTCCGAGCTATACCCCCAGCCCTATTTTTTTATTCTTTTATTTTTGAAACCGAGTCTCACTAAGTTGCGGAGTGCCTCACTAGGTAGCTGAGGCTGACCGTGAATCCGGATCCTCCGGTCTCAGCCTCCCGAATATTTACTTTTTATAAAACAATTTTTTCTGTATAGTATTTTATTTTGTATGTAGATCACATTTTGTTTTTATCATTATGCATCCAGGGACATTTTGATTGTTTTCAGTTTGGGGCTATTACAGATGAAAGTGCTATGCAATTTGTGAACAAATCTTTGTGTGGATGTATATTTTCATTTCTCTTGGTTGTATATCTAGGAGTGAAATTGTTGGGTTCATGTGGTAATTTTTATGTATTTAACTACATGCATTTAAGATTATCATTTTAAACTACAGTTTGACAAAAGCAAACAATCTTTAATAACTACCACAAGCAAAATATAGATTATTTTTATCACCCAGATATGGTGGTGCACATCTCAGTACTTGGGAGGCTGAGACAGGAGGATCTCAGGTTGGATGACAATGAGAACATCAGCAACTTAGCGAGACTCTGTTTCAAAAATTAAAAAATAAAATAGAGCTGAGTGTGTAGCTCAGAAGTAGAACATCCCTGGGTTTAATCACCAGTAACACGTACACACACACACACCTATTCACACACACAATTTTTATCATTCCAAAAATGGTCCCATATGTCTCTTTCTAGTCATTTCTTGCTCCATCAAATCTCTGGAATTAACTGATGGGTTATTTAGTTTTTCAGAATGTTCTACATGGACATATATAGTATATAACATTTTGAATCTGGCTTCTTTAATGTTATCATAATGCATCTGGCATTTTTCAGTGTTCAATTGTATGTCTTTCATTCATTTCTTTTTACTACTTAGCATTTTCTATTCCATGAATTACCACTATTTCATCCATTCATCACTTAGTAAGTATTTTATATTTCCAGTTTTGGGTATTGTAAATAGATTCATTTTAGATACTTAAGAGTTTTCTGTAGATATATATATATTTTAATTTACCTTGAGCAAATATATTTAGTGAAATTTTATAAAATATTTCTTATACTTTTATTGGTGAAAGTTGTGTTTTTAAAGTGGTTGTATTATTTTACATTGCCACCACTTGGTTGTGAAATTTGGAGGTGCCCTACATCTTTGTCAAACCTGGATGTCATCAGTCATTTTAATTTGGGTATTCTATTGCTCATGTGGTGGTATCTCTTTGTGGTTTTATTTTGCTTTTCACTGGTGTTTAATGACATTCAACATCTTTCCTATGTCCTTATTAGTATATATTTTTCCATTAATATATCTTTTTCTTGAAATGTTTGTTTTACTTGAAAAAATATGCTGCCCGTTCTTTAATGGGTTGCTTTTCTCTTGTTATTGAATTGTGAGATTTCTTGATAAATTCTATACAGTAGTTATTTGTCTTATACATACATTGTTAATACTTTTCTCAGTCTATGACTGACTATTATTTTTATTTTTGTTTAACAGTTTATTTCATGGGTGAATTGTTTAATCTTTATCAAGTACAGTATATCACAGGCTTCTTACTGAGATTCATGTTTTTTGTGTACCATACAAGAAAATCCCGCCTAGTCAAATTAAAATACTTTTTTCTTTTATGATTTCTTCCAGAAATGTTATAGTTTTAAGTTTTAATTTAGGTCTTTGGTTTATTTTAAGTTGAATTTAGTATATGGTATTCTGTAAGATTGAATTCTCCCCACCTCCATACTCATCTGATTGTTCGAACATTTTTGTTGTTGAGACACCTTTCTATAGTAGATTGCCTTGGAACTTGTGTAAAAAATTAATTGATCATATATGTATGAGTATATTTATACATTATATATTCCATTTCATCTGTCTATATTCATTCTCCAATATAAATTATTTCAATTAATGCAGTTTAATATGCTAGAAAATTAACAGGAGAAATCCTCAATTTATGCTCTTTTCAACAGTTCTACTCCTGTTGTAGGTTTTACACATTTCTGTATGTATTTTAGCATAACTTGTCAAGATATACAAAAAGTAAATCAATGCAAATCCTCCTGGAATTTGATTGGGGCTGCATTGAGTCCACAGATAAGCATGAGAAGTATTTAAATCCTAAAGATACTGAACCTTGAGAGGAACAATTTATGAACATTGTAAATTGTTCTATTCATTTAGAAATTCTGTAATTTCTTAAGTGTTTGGGGTTTTTTGGTTTCCATTATAGATTTTTTTTAACTTTAACACTGAATGCATTTTATTGCAGTTATTTTCTAGTATTTTTTGTGCTATTATAACTGATTGTTAGGAGCTTTGTTTTCTAAATATCTGCTCCTGGTACACATGAATACAAATAATTTTTATATTAACCATATATTCTGCAATATTACCAAGTTCACTTATTAAATTTGGTGGTTGAACTGTAGTATTTGTGAAATTATCAATATTAACAATAATATTATCCACAATATGAACAATTCATTTATTCCTTTCTGATATTCATATCCTTTATTTTTCTTCTTTATGAATGCAAAAATAAAGGTGGACATCTTTAACTCAAGTTCAAATTTATGAAGATTCAGTTTTCCTTCATTGATTTTGATGTTATATACTACCTAGATATCTTTCATAGATGCCCTTTACTATATTTAGTCCACAGCATTTTCAAGTTGAGAGTTTTTTCTTGTAAACAACAAATGTGTGCATCTATTAACAAAAGTATATTCTCCTTTATTCTATTAACTTATAATTGACTGACACTGAATATAACATATTAAACCTACTTCCTACTATCTACTACTCTTTACTATCCTTGCTGATATATTTTATGTCATAACTGTCATAAAATATATCTATGTTATATATGATTATTGAAAGCCATAATAAACAATGTTACTATTTTAACATGTCATAAAGAATTTGTGAATTTCAGTTTAACAGTCTTTTACATTCAATGAGATATTCGTCATTCTCAATAATCTTCATTTATCCTTGACATTCTGCATTTTCCGTAGGTATCATTTCTCTTCAACTAGAAGAATTTTCTTTAGTATTCCATGTTATACAGCTCTGCTAATCACATATTGTTTTTCTTTTGATGATTAAAAAATTCCTGTAGAATATTTTACTTGATACAGAATCCGAAATTGATAGTTTTTCTTTTTTTCCTTCTCTCATCACATTAAAGAATTGTACTTTCTTTTGATTTCCATTGTTTCTGATGAGAAAACCTTAGTCTTTGCAATCGTTGATCTTTGTATGTGATGTGTTATTTTTTCATGATTTCTTCAAGATTTTCTCTTTATATAATATCAGCTGTTAAATTATGACATGTTTAGGTATGTTGTTCATTGAATTTATTGTGTTTGAGGTGTATTAGTCTTGACTATATAAATTTTATCCATTATCTCTATAAAATTATTGCCTGATTTTCGAATAATATTAGGAATATAATTTAATAAATGATAATGATATTGTACTATAAATCCTTGAGCTATGTTTTTTGTTTAATCTCTTTTTCTCTGATCCTCACATTAAAATCCTGGCATTAAAATTATTCCTATTAATCTAGTTTTATGTACATTGACCTTTTTTGATCTTTTACTCTATCATCATCTCCATTCTCTTATTGAGCTCATCCAGTGGAAGTTTATTTTACATATTTTATCCTTCCACCAAGAATTTCCATTTGGCTCCTTTTTATACTTTCTCTTTCAATGCTGTTGTTTCCTATTTGTATTTATCTTGTGTTTTTTTTTTTTTTTTTCAGTACTGGGGATTCTACCTCCAAACCCAGGGGCATTCTACCTCCGAACTACATCCCCAGCCCTATTTTTTTACTCTTTATTTTGAAACAGAGTCTCATTAAGTTGTGGAGGCCCTCACTAAGTAGCTGATTCTGGCTGCAAACCTGTGATCTTCCTGTCTCAGCCTCCCAAGTACTGGGATTACAAGCATGTGTGTGCCACCACGCCCGGAATATTTTGTGTATTTTCTTTAACTTATTAACCATACTTATAATAGCTAAAATAAAATTCTTGTCTTTTAATCTTAACAAAATAGTTAGTGGTTCATTTCTATTTTTCTTTTAATTTTCAAAATAATTAATTTTCCTGGTTGTTTTTATTATTTGTAATTCTGAGTTTATCCTGGATATAGTAAATGTTGTGCTTTGTAGAATCTCTACGGATGGCTTTATTTTTAGCTCACATGGCAGTTAACTTTGTTAGACTGATAGTAAGGTTGCCTTATCCTCTGTTTTTCATGATTCAAGTGCTAAGTTAAAATCTTGAGTCTTCCTGTCTTATGCTGAATAAGTCTTGCACATGACTCTTCTCCATTATATGCTTCCGCCCCCCCCCCCCCTTCTGGATGCTCTTGTAGTTTACTTTTATTGTATTATTTGTATTTTGTACAGTGTATTGCCACAGCTCCTTAATAGCTGGATCTTGAGCAAGGCTCAGTCTGCTGGAGTCCTGCAAGGCAGAGAATTAAAAAAGAAAGAATGCATGGCATATCCCACTTTGCATTATTATATTCTGGAAATTTTGGGTGCTTTGGGTTTTGCTTTTATATTAATTATAAAGGAAAACTTCTTAGAAACATGTGGCCTGACAGATACTGATCTCTTAGCTGAAAAAAAAGCAGTGCCTCAAGACAACCCAATGCACTAACCTTTTACAAGCATTAGTCTAGAAATAGTCCTTGCAAGTTCATCTAAATAGCTACTAAAATAGTCTTTTGCCTGGTCTCCCTGGAGCCCTCTAACTACTGAGATAAAATAGAACACTGCTTAAAGGGGATAAACAAAATTATAAAGATTTTAACTAATAGAAAAGAATTTTTATATAGGTGTTGTAACCTTAACTGTTTGAGAATAACCTTTGGAAAAACAAGTCTGTAAAAATTCCTATCCTATATGCCTGATTGCAAAAAAAAAATAGTATAAAACAGCAACTGACAAACAATAAAACAGGTATACTTCAACACTGCATGTGGTGTGAGTATATTCTCGCGTCCTCGTCTCAATCCACACCTGTTGAGGGACCCCAGACCACCACTGCCTCAAGGGCTGGACCCCTGCAGTGTATAGTTGTTATCAGTGGGAAAGTTAGTTTCTGAAATATTACATTGTCATATAAAAAGCTGAATATGCACTTTCAAAAAGACCCTTGATGACTCTCTATACTTACATTAAAGTTTGAGAAACACTTTGATTATGTAAAAATTCTTTGGCTGGGAATATAACTCAGTGATGCAATGCTGAGTTCCATTCCCAGCACTGCAAAAAATATCTTAGGCTTAGGTTTAAATTAAAATGACCCAAGGATATTGTTATTTTATATTAATACATAATATTTGTATATATTCATGAAGTATTTTGATTAATGTATATATTACCCATCTTTTTACACTCTGCTCCCTTTCAATTATTGGGGCAGCAATTGCATATGAGAATTAGGGGTGCTTTCTACTGGCACCCTAAAAATATTACTATTGAGAGTATATTTGCCAGAATATTATGTTAAATGATTAATGTGTAGTCTTGCTTAGTTTTTTCTAACATCTTAATGAGCATCACCAATAAAAATTTTCATTGTACATGTGATGAAAATTGAGTTTATAGGATTTGTTCACATGATGAATCTGGGCTCAATATAAATCTGTCTGGCTCTGTAATATTATTTGGAAAATGGTAGAGGTATATGGTACAGTTGATCACAGGAAATGAGTGGGAAAATGGGCAGGGGATATAATCTAGTGTAAATATTTCTGCACTGTTGGTCTACAGTGTCTTAAAATATAAGCTATAGACTGATGGTTCAGTTCTCAGTATAATGTACTATAGTTGAACATAAAAGGCTAAAATTACAAAAGCAAAGCAAAATATTAGTGCTGTACATAGAAGGGTTTGGGTTCATTTACTGTTTTTGGTTGGAATAGGGGTAAATGTCTTGATATTGATATCATAATACAGAAATTAATCATAGCATAGATTATTTCAGAATAGGGGCAGATTCTTCCACTTAGCTCTCAAATTGGAAGATGTTATCCTTCCTGATAAAGGAATGCCTATTAAACTTCTCATACTGTAGCAATAACAAAGAATGTGATTTGTAGTAAGGCAAATCTGGATAGGGGTAGTTTCAGAAAATATTTTACAGAATAAGAAGAGAATTCATTTATGTGTTGAGATATTAGTGAGGAACTGCCTAGAACATTGCAATAAATTTTCCTGTTGTTGAATTGTATTTAATAGGAAGATGAAAAATATCTTCTGAGATTATTCAGTGAGAATTACATAGCATGTTAAAGAATAATGATTTTAAAATATGATACAATGCAGAGGAATTAAGCCAGAGTTTGCATGGAAATATTTCCTATGCCCATTCTGACTACAGATACTTGGTGTTAAAAAGCAAAAATGAAACCATACTCTGAAGATGACTGACCACCTTTATTCTCATGTTTAGGTATGGAGTAAATTCTTTTTTGTTAATATTTATTGTCTTTATGGTTTTCCCAAAGGAAAATAAACAATAATAGTCACAGCAACAAACTTCAAATACTGCTCCAGGGGAAAAGCCTGAATTGAAATAATATAGTAAACACTTAGGACTATTCAGAACTATTACCTTTTTATACTTTTATTAGTGCATTGTAATTATACATCATAGTGAAATTAAAATCTTAATAACAAGCATAGACAGGCTAGGTAATCTGAACCACACTATAAAGGCAGAATAATGGGACTTCTTCATGTCAATGTAGGACAAATGCCTTTTAACATCTTCAGCTTTGCAAAAGAGAATCATCAATGTGATGAAAACTTAAGGAATAAAACCAGTATTTTAAAAACATAATCAAGCCGGGCGTGGTGGCGCACGCTTGTAATCCCAGCATTCGGGAGGCTGAGACCAGAGGATCCGGGTTTGCGGCCAGCCTCAGCTACCTAGTGAGGCACTCTGCAACTTAGTGAGAGTCGGTTTCAAAATAAAGAATAAAAAATAGGGCTGGGGGTATAGCTCGGAGGTAGAATGCCCCCGAGTTCAATCCCTAGTACCGCAAAAAAAAAAACAAAAAAAAAAAAACATAATCAAATGCATTGTCTCTTTATAAAGAACATAGCTTACTCTTAAACGTTAACCTGACAAATAATATGAAGAATAATTTTATTTATACAGAACAGCTTCAACCTGAATATAGGAATTCTTGATTTTAGAAAAACTTCAGATTATATCAATTTTAAAAGTGAGTCAAAAGAGACATAATGTCCCTTTAGAAGAATATGATCACATTTAATCCTTTTATTGTTTCACTCATTGAATATAATAAATTCAAAATATATCTTATTAAAGACCAATTGGTTTTAATTCAGAGAGTTTTTATGGTACAGGATTTAAAATACCAACACAGCCATGGTTGTAATCCCAGCACTTGGGAGATTGAGACAGTAGGATCACAGGTTCACAGCTAGACTCATCAGCTTATTAAAGCCCTCTACAATTTAGTGAGAACCTGTTTCAAAATTTAAAAAAAAAACTGGGCTGAGGTTGTAGCTCAGAGGTAGAATGCCCCTGAGTTCAATCCTCAATAACACACACACACACACATACACACACACACACACACACACACACACACACTACAACTCTTTTTCTTTCAGTTTTCAAAAACGTAGTCCATATTATGTGAAAAGGAATGTAAGCAACATTATTTGGTGAAGCACAATACAAGGACAACAAATTTTTAAGAGTAGAACACCTTTATATTTGAATATATTGTTGAAAATACTGTTAATTTCATTATATAAGAAAATACACATATTGGCTAAAATAGTAAAAAGAAAGTTTTGAATTAATACATGAAAATGCTGTTGAGAGGTTGAGACCCCAGCACTTTCTAAAGTTCTTATTGACTTTAATAACAAGGAGGCCATCAGTAAATTTAGCAGGAGCAATTTGTCAAGAATCAGACTGAGTCAGTTGAGGAATGAATTTAAAGACACAACCACTGTAAACAGGTCTTGAAAAGTTGTCAATAAAGGAAAAGAAAAGGGGGCACTAGCTAGAGCTCTTATATCAATAAGGAAATATTTTTCTTATTTTTATTTTATTTTTACTTTTAACTGGAATATGTTTCAATGTATATATGGAAGATGAAAGTAGAGGAAGAAGCTGATATTATAGGACTTTTTTCTTACATATGGAGGCAACACTGAATAGGATCTAGAGAACAGACATAGGAATGAATCTTGGTTAAGGCACGAGACAGTAGAAGGGCAAAGACAGTAGAAGTGGCATAGGGAGTGGCAAAAGGTGAGACTATATGGTAACATTTAATGAAATGATGTGATTCACTTCGACTTTGGCAATGAGACTCTTGGCAGTTGGATCGATAAAATATTGCAATATTACTGGAAGGAAGAGATAAAAGGTAGTGGGACAAAGGATAAGGATAATATCA
This sequence comes from Graphiurus murinus, assembly GCA_004027655.1. Classification (NCBI taxonomy): domain Eukaryota; kingdom Metazoa; phylum Chordata; class Mammalia; order Rodentia; family Gliridae; genus Graphiurus; species Graphiurus murinus. The sequence continues at coordinate 22,887 of PVLC010009589.1, read as the reverse complement.
AGTGAGTTTTCTGGGATCTCAGCCTCTAGACTTTATATTTAGAATACAATTTGAGTATAAAATTCTTGGATCATTTTGTCTTCCCCTCTAACTTTGTAGAGATTCCTTCACAATCTTTTTGTATGGTCTAGAAGAAAATATTGGGACCTATATACTTTTTCCTTTCAATAATTTCATAATTATTATAATACTTTAAATATGCATCTTGCTTTTTTATTTTTACTTTTTGCTACTGGTGGATGAACCCAGGAGCATTCTAGGTCAGAACCACAACACCAGCCCTATTTTATTCTCCTATTTTGAAACAGGGTCTCACTAAGTTGCTGAGGACCTCACTAAATTGCTGAGGCTGACCTCGAACCTGTCATCCTCCTGTCTTAGCCTCCCAAGTACGGGGATTACAGAAGTGCACCATCACATCCAGGTAAAATATACATCTTTATAGTCTAATTTTGATAATGTTTTACCACTTCACATATGATATAGGAACCTTAAAATTCTATACTTACATGTTTTATTCTGTTCTTAGTGTCTCGATTGACAGTTTACTTCAACATATATTATAAGCTTCAGAATAAATTAAATTTTCTTTAAACATTTATTTATAAATAAATGTTGCCATCAGGCTCATACTTGTAAAATCTGCATCTAGGAAAATTCACCAGGCACAAGCCTGTAATTACAGTACTTGGGAGACTGAGACAAGAGGATCGGAGGTTCGAAGCCAACTTCAGCAACTTAGAGAGTCCCTCTCCAACTTAGTAAGATCCTGGTTCAAAATAAAAAAATAAAAATAAAATACGGCTGGGATATAACTCAGAGGAATTCCCTCAGGGAAGGGAAAGAGAGAATGCCTCTAGGTTAAAACCACAGTACCACAGAAAAAGTATATATTTCAATGAGTTTTTACAAATGTATATATCATTTAAACATTACTAAAATCAAAGTAAAGGACATTTCCATTACAGTGAAATGTTCCCATGGTTTTTGCACGGAATCTCCTACACCCATGCCCAGCCACAGATATGAATAGTTTTTTAAACATTTTCCAGAATGTCATATAAGTGTAACAATACCTTTTTGAGTTGGCCTTCTTTAACTTTATTTAATATCTGTATGATTCATCTACAGTGTTTCTTGTACCAGCTCTTTGTACTCTTACTACTGAGTAATATAAGGTACAAATATATCAAAAGAGGCTTATGAACATTTTTAATAACACATGTTTCATAGGCATGTTTTTGGCAATTATAAATAACCATTATTTATAAACCTGGTGAGCATGTTTTTTTTTTTTTTCACTTGACAATCATGTTTTTTTCTAAGGTTTTGGTGATTATAAATACCTATCATATGCATCTGAATACATGACTTTATAATAAATAATATATATCAGGAAACAATATTGTCAGCCATTTCAAATTTTAAATTTTAAATTTCTTTAAATACATAAGGATATCTCTGTAATTTTATTTTTATTTTCCCTAAAAACAAATTATATTTAGCATCATTTAATGTGCTCATATGCCACCTCTAGACCTTCTCTGATAAAATGTTCAAATCTGTTGTCCACTTCCATGATTTTTTTTAAAAATAGTGGCTATATTATTGTATTCACATAACAAAAAAATGAGTAGTTTAAAATGTAAAACTTGACAAAGTTTTTTAACCATTGCACTAATTTCAAAACATTTTATTCATTTCAAAAAAGCACCTGAAACTAAACCAAAAAAGGAAAGTCCATAGCCATTAACAGTCACATTACATTCTAAGCTCCTCCTCCCAGACTTTGCCATGCACTAATCTACTTGCTATCATGATGGATTAATATATACATTAAAAAGGATTGCACAATAACATCTAAATCTTATTATTCATTATGGACAATAGTTCTTTAAGAGATATGAAATATGATTAAATTTTTCTCACATTATATTTTGTGTGTGTGTGTTATTTGGTGCACAAAGTTTTTTAAATTGATTAGGCCCAGCTGGGTGTGGTGGTGCATACTTGTAATCCCAGTACTTGAGGGACTGAGACAGGAGGATCTCAGGTTCATGGCCGGCCTCAGCTACTTAGTGAGGCCTTCTGCAACTTAGTTAAACCCTGTTTCAAAAATAAAGAATAGCCAGGCATTGTGGTGCCCATTTGTAATCCCAGTACTTGGGAGACTGAGACGAGGATCGCAGGTTTATGGCCAGCCTCAGCTACTTAGTGAGGCCCTCTGCAACTTAGTGAGACCTTGTTTTAAAATAATGAAGAGAAAATAGAGCTAGGGGTGTAGCTAGAGGTAGAATTCCCCTGGGTTCAAACCCCAGCACGAAAAAAAGAAAGAAAGAAAGAAAAGAAAAGAAAGAGAGAAAGAAAAAAATAGGCCTCGGAGTGTAGCTCATAGATAGAATGTCCCTGGGTTCAATCCCCAGTACCAAAAATAATTTTAAAAAAGGTTGATTAATCCCATTTTACTTCTTTTTCCTCTTTCTGATTGCAATTTTTCCAGGAACAACTAGGAAAATTTTGATTTTTAAACAAACTTTACTCATACAGTCAATTAACTTTTTATTTTATTATTGCATTGTAATCATACATCACTTCTCTCCCTATTTCCTCCCCCTTCCTTCCTTCCCTTGCTCAGCATGGTGATTGACTTTGATAAGTGTGTGTATGTACATCATGTCCACTGAGGTGTTTTCCTCTTCCCCTCTCTCAACTTCCTGTTAGGTCACCTTCTTCACTCATCCAAGGTTTCTCCTTCTTTGTCTGGAGTCCCTCCTATGTCCCATGTTCACCCTAGCTTCCACATATTAGGAAGAACATCAAATTTTTCACTTTTGTGACTAATTAATCTCACTTAGCATAATATTCTCCAGTTCTATCCATTTCCCTGCAAATGAAATAATTTTGTTATTCTTTATGGCTAAGTAAAATTCCATTGTGTATATATTCCAGTTTTGTAACTCATTGGTCTGTTGATGTACATCTTGACTGGTTCCATAATTTGGCAATTGTGAATTGTGCTGCTATAAACATATGTACAAATGCATTAATCTGGAATTTTGGTTTCTATTCTTTGAGTAGATACTCAAGAGTGGTATTGCTGAGTCATGTGGTAGGATCATTCCCATTCTTCTGAGGATCCTCCACACTGTTTTTCAAAGTGGTTTCACTAATTTGAAATCCCACCAACAATGTATTAGAGTTCCCACTTTTCCACACCCTTGTCAGCAGTTGATGTTGCTTGTGTTTGTAATGATTGCCATTCAAATTGGGGTTAGGTGAAATCTCAGTGTAGTTTTGATTTGCATCTCTATGATTCCTAATGATGTTGAATATTTTTTCATACATTTTTCCTTTTTTGTGAAGTGTCTATTTCGCTCACTTGCCTGTTTTGATTGGATTATCTGTTTTCTTAGCAAAGAGTTTCTTGAATTCTCTGTATATTCTAGATATTAGTCCTCTATCAGAGCAGTGGTGGCAAAAATCCTCTCCAATTCTGTGGAGTCTTTGTTGAGATTCTCAATAGTTTCCTTTGCTACACAGAAGCTCTTAAATTTAATGCAATCCCATGTATTGATCCTCATTTTAATTTCTTGTACATATGGGGTCTTATTGAGGAAGTTTTTACCCGTGCCTGTGTGTTGAGGTGTTGGCCCTATGCCCTCTTCAAGTAGCTGCAAGGTGTCTGGCCTGACTTCCATGTTTTTGATCTATCTTGAATTGACTCTTGTGCAGGGTGAAAAAGTGGGGTTTATTTCCATTTTTCTGCATGTAAAACCAGTTTTGCAAATACCACTTGTTGAAGAGGATTTTTTCCCAGTGTATATTTTTGGAACTTTTGTCAAAAATCAATTGGCTGTAAGTGTGCGGATTTGTTTCTGAAACTTCTATTCTATTCCATTGGTCAATGTTTCTTCTTTTGTGCCAATACTAAGCTGTTTTTATTACTATGCCTCTGTAGTATATTTTAAAGTCAGGTATTGTGATGCCTCCTTCATGGTTCTTGTTGATGAGAACTACTTTGGCTCTTAAAGTTTTTTTTTGTTGTTGTTGAAAATGAATTTAAGGAGTGATTTTTCTATGTCTGTGAGGAATGGCCTTGGTAACTTAATGGATATTGCATTGAATCTGTGGATCACTTTTGGGAGGATGGCCATTTTGATGATATTTGTTCTGCCTATCCAAGAGCATGGGAGATCTTTCCATCTTCTAAGGTCTTCATTGATTTCTCTCTTCAACTTTTTATAGTTTTCCTTATAGAGGTCTTGTACCTCCTTGTTTAGGTTTATCCCTAAGTATCTTATTTTTGTGGGGAGTATTGTGAGTAGCAATGTTTTCTGGATTTGTTTTTCAGTGAATTTATGGTGGACATATAGTGATGTACAGATTCAATGCAATACACATTAAATTACCAAGGGCGCTCCACACATTCATAGAAAAATCAGTCTTTAAATTCATTTGGAACAACAAAAAGCCCAGAATAGTCAAAGTACTTCTTATCAACAAGAACCATGCGGGAGATATCACAATACCTGACTTCAAATTCTACTACAAAGCCACAGTAATAAAAACAGCATGGTATTGGCACACAAACAGACACATAGACCAATGAAACAGAATACAAGATTCAGAAACAGATCCACACACTTACAGTCAACTGATTTTTGATAAAGGAGCCAAAAATATACACTGGAAAAAAGATAGCCTCTTCAACAAATGGTGTTGGCAAAACTGGATAACCATATGCAGGAAAATGGAAATAAACCCCACTCTCTCACCCTGCATAAGAGTCAATTCAAGGTGGAACAAAGACCTGGAAGTCAGGCCAGAGATCTTGCGGCTACTTGAAGAGGGCATAGGACCAACACTTGAACACATAGGCACAGGTAAAAACTTTCTCAACAAGACCCCGAAAGCCCAAGCAACTCAAAGGAAGATCAATACATGGGATTGCATTAAACTGAAGAGCTTCTGTGCAGCAAAAGCAACTATCAAGAGCCTCAACAGAAAGGCCACAGAGTGGGAGAAAATTTTTGCCAGCTACCCTTCTGATAGAGGACTAATATCTAGGATATATAGAGAACTCAAGAAACTCACAGCTAAGAAAGCAAATAACCCAATCAAAAAATGGGAAAAGGACCTAAATAGACACTTCACGAAAGAAGAAATATAAGTGGCCAATAAGTGTATGAGGAAATGTTCAACATCATTAGCAATCAGAGATGCAAATCAAAACTACTTTGAGATTTCAACTCCAATCAGAATGGCAATCATCAAAACCACAAAGAAAAACAAATGCTGGCAAGGCTATGGAGAAGTGGGAACCCTAATACATTGTTGGTGGGATTTTTTAAGATTGATTTTCTATACACACACTTTGCTGAATTTGTTCATCAGTTCTATAAGACTTTTGGTTGAATTTGTTGGATCATCTAAGTATAATATCATGTCTCTGCAAACAGAGGTAGTTTCAGTTCTTTTCCTGTTTATACTCCTTTGATTTCCTTCTTGTTTCTTATTGCTTTGGCTAAAGTCTCAAGTACTATATTGAAAAGGAGTGGTAATAGTGGACATCCTTTACTTGTTCCTGCATTTAAAGGGAACGCTCATATTTTTCCCCATTCAATATGCTTTTAACTGTGGGCCTGTTGTATATCGCCTTTATGATGTTCATGTATGTTCCTTTTATTCCGATTCTCTGCAGTTCTTTTAGCATGAATGAGTGTCGGAATTTGTCAAATGCTTTTTCAGCACCTATTGAGATGATCATATGATTTTTCCTTAGTTTTTTTTTTATGTGCTGGATTATATGGATTGTTTTACATATGTTGAAACGGCCTTGTATCCCTGGCATGAATCCAAATTGATTGTGGCGTATAATTTTCTTGATATGGTTTTGAATGCATGTTACTAGTATTTTGTTTAGAAGTTTTGCATCTAAGTTTATCAGTATTGGTCTGACTTTTCTTTTCTTGAGCTTTCTTTATTTGGTTTTGGTATTAATGTAATCTTGGCTTCATAGAATGTATTTGGGAGAGTCCTACTTCTTTGTATTTTATGAAATAGATGGAGAAATATTGGGATCAGTTCTTCTATACAGGCTTTATAAAATTTTTCTGGGACACCATCTGGACTTTTCTTTAATGATAGGCTCTTTATTGCTGCCTCAATTGTTTTGATTGGTTTAAATATTCTATATCTTCTTGATTTACTTGAGGAAGATTGTGCAGGCCTAGAAATTGTCAATTTCTTTAGGTTTTCCATTTTGTTGAAGTATACTTTTTCAAAGTAGTTTCTGAATATCCTCTGGATTTCCCTGCTGTCTGTGGTAATATCACCTTTTTCATCTCTTATTTTAGAAATTGGGCTGATTCTCTCTTTCTTTTGGTTATGGCAGCTATTGGTATATCTGTCTTTTTTATTTTTAGTGGAACAAGCGTTTAATTTTGTTGATTTTTTTGTATTTTTTAAAAAATTTTCTACTTCATTGATTTTTGCTCTGATTTTAATAATTTCTTGTCTTCTACTGGCTTTGGGATTAGACTGTTCCTGTTTTTCAAGGACTTTGAAGTGTGTCATTAGTTTATTTATTTGGTGATTTTCTGTTATATTTATGTGAGCACTCAGTGCTGCAAATTTTCTTTAATACTGCCTTCAGTGTGTCCCAGGGATTTTGATATTTTGTATCTCTATTTTGTTTGTTTCTAGGAACATTGTGATTTCTCCTCAACTTTCTTCTATGATGCATTCCTCATTCAGCAGTGTGGTGTTCAATCTCCATGTATCTATGCTGTTTCTCTGGGTATTCTTAAAGTTGATTTCTAGTTTCATTCCACTATGATCTGAAAAGATGCAGAGGATTATGCCATATATTTTAAATTTATTAGTGTTTGCTTTGTGGCCCATGATATGCTCTATTTTGGGGAAGGCTCCTTGGGCAGCTGAAAAGAATGTGAATTCAGCTGTAGTTGGGTGGAATATTGTTTGTGTCTAGTAGGTCCATTTGGTTTATGGTGTTCGTTAGGTCTGATACATCTTTACTGACGTTTTGTCCAGAAGATTGATGAAGTGGTATGAGAGGAGTGTTGAAGTCTCCCAATATTATTGTACTGGGATGTATATGAGACTTAATGTCATGAAGAGTTTATTCTATGAAAGTGGTTGCACCTATGTTTGGGGCATAAATGTTGACTATCGTTATATCTTCTTGTTGAGTTGTTCTTTTTGCCAGTAAAAAATTACCTGTTTCGTCTTTTCTGATAAGTTTAGGGTTGAAGTATTTTTGTCTGGTATCAGAGTTGCCACTCCTGCTTGTCTTTGAGTTCTATTACTGTGAATTACCTTGCTCCAGCCCTTCACCTTTAGTCGGTATCATACTTATAAGGTGTGTTTCTTGCAAACAGCAAATAAATGGGTTATGATTTTATCCATTTTGCCACCCTATGTCTTTTTATTGGGGAGTTGAGCCCATTGATATTCATTGTGATTGTTGAGAGGTGATTTTTATTTTTTTAATATTTTGAATTATAACTTCTGTTTGAGATAGTGTTTATTCTTCTTTGCTTAGTTATTCATTTGGTGGAATTCACTGTTTCTCTGGTTATGCTATTTATTTTCTATTTCTTCTTTGTTATCTTTCTCTTTTAGTATTTGCTCTAGTGCTGCTTTGAAGGAAATAAGTTCTTACATCTTCTGTTTGTCATGGAAGGTTTTTATTTCCCAGTCAGAATTGAAAGATATTGTTGCCGGGGAGAGTAGTCTTGGCTGGAAGCTGTCTGCTTTCAGTTTGAAATATGTCACTCCAGGCCCGCCTGGCTTTCATGAATGGTTTGAAAGGTCTGGAGTGATTCTTATCAGAATCATTTATTCATGGTGTTATTGAGATATTTGAATATAGTCTAGTTGGTGTTTTTAAAACTACCTAGTAAATTTAATATATTGATTTCTTTGAGACAGTTCTATTCACTATTTTTATTTTCCTGCATATGGACCATATTTTCTACATCTCATAATTTTTGGTTGAAAGCATAGATATTTAAGTACTATGCCATGACAAAACTGGAAATTAATTTTTCCTTCTGCCAAGTTTTTATTTATGTTGTGTTTGTTCCATGAACTTCCTTGACTAATTTTATAAAATCATGATTCTTTGTCATATACAGGCATTGAAGTCTCTGCTAGGGTACATTAATGGTCAACTAATAGTTGGGCAAAATTTTAAATGGCTTGAATCAATAAGTGCCCTCCTGCTTTGAGGATCACTATATGTGCTGGAGTATGTTTTATGCTCTGATGTTGGTAATTCTGTGTATATAGAACCTCAATTTCAAAAAAGGTGAGAGACTGGTGCTTTATCATGTCTTTACTGGGCATGTACACACCTCTGCACATGTGTATGGCTTACTAGATTCCTCAATATATTGGAATTTTTACTGACCTCATGTATACTCTCATTTTCCATGTTTACTTTTAATTTTTTTAATCAGTGTTTTATTAGTTGCCACTGGCTTTGATACTGCAGGCCCTTGAAATGTTAGACAATTTCCACAGATATTTTTTGACAAACAACCTAGGATTATTGGTGTTTGTACTGAATTCTGAAACAGATAAAATATTGATATATCTTGAGAGTAGAGTTATTAAAAAAACTGGCAGATATGTCAAAGTGAAAAATCTATGAGTATTGAACTTTCTTACAGCTTCAAATGCAGTAATTTTCCTCCAGTGTCTTGTAGACTGCTGGTTCTCCCAGAGGTGTTTTCAAGGTTACCACAGAGTTGGCACCGGAGTATTAAAATAGAGCAAATATAAATGCTCAGGATCTTTTTTCTTAGAAATATTATAGTTCATTATTCTTTTTGAAAAAAAAATGTTTCTCATATTGGTGTAACCCTTGCCTAGTTTCTAGAATTATTTAAGGTTCACTTTGTCAATATTTTGGCAAGTGCTTTTATTGCTTTTGTGAAGGAGCCACTTTATAGAGTTTCAGAAATTATCCTTGAGTAAATACTCCCTGGGTTGCTCTAAGACTTTAATTAGTTTCTAGAGTTCTGAAAATGTTTATTCTGGCTTTTGTTTTGCCAGACTACTTATTTTACGGAGGAGAAAATTTTTTTTGTGTTTTTATTCTGTCCATGCCTTTACTTCTTTAAATATTTTCTGTCTCTAACACTTATTAGTCCACCAATATGCATATATTATATATTCCCCTATACATCTCTGAGACATATTTGATATATTTTATATTGAAAAATTTAATTGACATGATATTTGTATTTATTTATGAAGTAAAATATTATAATTTATTACATGTATATGATGTGTGAAAATCAAATTAGGATAAATAACATTTCCATCTTCTCAAATAGTATCACTTATATGTGTTAGGAAGCTGAAAACTCATCTCCTATAGTTATTATGAAATGTGTAAAAATTGTTATAGACTCTAATATCCCTGTATGTTGTAGAACATCACAACTAATTCCCCATTTTACTGTATTTGGTTACCTGTTATCCAATCTCTCTCTGTTCTTTCTTCTTCCACCGCTAGCCTCTAGTGACCTCTATTCTACTCTTCACTTCTTTTTTTTTTAATTTCAATTTTTTTGTGTGGTACTGGGGATTGAATCCAGGGGCATTCTAATTCCAAGCTACACCCCTAGTCCTATTTTTTATTCTTTATTTTGAAACAGGGTCTCTGGGAAAACTGGACATACATATATAAAAGAATTTAACTAGACCCAGACCTCTCTCCATGTACAAAAAATCAACTCAAAATGGATCAAAGACCCAAAACTATGAAACTCATACAAACATACATAATAACAATTAAAGATATTGTCAGATATAATGATTTTTAATAAGACCTAAGAAGCACAGATGACAAGTACAAAATTAAATCAATAGGATTATATCAAACTAGGATAATTTTGTACATCTCATTCAAATTTTTATTTTCCCTATCTGTGGTTCAGACTCAATAATTTTTTCACCATATCTTCAATTTTAGTTATTTTAGTTTCTGCAGTATCTTCACTATTAAATCTATTTTGTGAACATTTTATTTCAGATTGTATTTTTCATCTCTATAAATTTAATTTACATGATTTGATATTTTAATATAGTTCTATTGGTGCATTGTAACCATATATCATAATGAAATTCAGAGTGATAGAAACGTACATGCATGTAGCACATGGTGTGATTTCCTTCAGTTCCCTTCTCCTCTGTGTACATATAATTGGGATTGGTATTGATAACTTCACATATGATATAATATTATTTCAGCTGTTTCCTTTATCAAATCTCCTTTTCCTCCTCCTACTTCCCTCCTCAAACCCCCTTCCACTATTCTACTGGTATCTCCCCTTATTTACATTAACTCCCTTTTGTTTTGATGGATGCATATCCATGTTTATTGTGGCACAATTCACAATTACCAAGTTACAGAACCAGCCTAGGTGTACTTTAACAGATGAAAGTATTATGAAAATGTGATATATACACACAATGAAAATTTGATCAATAATAAGGAAAATCAAAATTGTATCATTTTCAGGAAAATGGGTGGAACAAGAAAATATTGTGCTAGGGTTAGCCAGTCACAGAAAATGAAGAGTTACATGTTTTCTCTTATATGCAGAAGCTAGAGAGAAATGGCTCCTATTTTGTGCTTTTTAAAAACACTTGTATGTTAGCTGGGCGTGGTGGTACATGCTTGTAATCCCAGTACTTGGGAGGCTGAGATAGGAAGATCGCAGGTTCACAGCCAGCCTCAGCTACTTAGTGAGGCCCTCTGCAACTTACTGACACCCTGTTTCAAAATAAAGAATAAAAAATAGGAGCCGGGCGTGGTGGCGCACGCTTGTAATCCCAGCATTCGGGAGGCTGAGACCTAAGGATCTGGGTTCGCGGCCAGCCTCAGCTACCTAGTGAGGCACTCTGCAACTTAGTGAGACCCGGTTTCAAAATAAAGAATAAAAAATAGGGCTGGGGGTATGGCTCGGAGGTAGAATGCCCCTGAGTTCAATCCCCAGTACCGCAAAAAATAAATTAGTGTCACAAAAGAAAATAAATAAATAAAACTAAAAATATTGGTACATTACTGTAATAATTATTTAAATCTAATTTCTGGTGTTTCCTTCATGCATTTTTTTTGGTCTGTTTTTACTGACATATTTTTCTTCTGGTCATGGGTATAATTTTCTGCATGTCTAGGATTTTTTTTTTCCTGTACAACTAGACCTTGTCACTTTATATTGTTGAGTGACTGGATTTTGAAGTCTTCCTGAAAGTCTTCATGTTTATATATTTATTTGGGGCAGGAATTCAGGTTACTCAAAAACCTGCTTAATCCTTCAGAGGGTGATGTTTAGGCTTTATATTCACATATATTAAATCATACTTAGAATGAAGTTTAAGGCTAAGGCTATTCTATCCAATTTCTTAATGTATAATCCTTCTAGGGTATCTACTTAATTCTCACCATAGTCTCTCCATTCTGACTGCATAGGACTCAAAACACCCATGGCTTGTATACATTCTAGGAGTTGTTAAACTTATCAATTTCTAGGATTAGTAATTTTTCATCCTGTTGGAGTTTCATGCTTTAAATGTACAGCTAAATATTCAGTAAAAAAATCAAGGAAATCTCTCTGAAAAAAATTGCAATTCATTTTTGCTTATTTCATGTATCTGTAATTATCTGATCTATTTCTATATACTTCATTCACCACATACTTTGATATCTACTCTCTTAAGTCAGCAAGGCTCTTATACTAGCTTCATTTCTCTCTCCCTCTTCTATGGTCCAGAAATACCTCCAGGCACACAGTTAAAATGATTTTAGTGCTGAGCTCATTTATGTCTCTGATTTTGTAGTATCAAAATGCTGACCTGTTTGTTGGCTACTATCTTGAAAAAATTCTTTCTTATATTTTGTGCCATTTTTTTATTTCTTTTAAACAGGAGAGGAAGTCTAGTATCACTTATTCTGTCAGGACAAGTAGAGAATAGATCCTTCTTTGTAAATGAATTGTTCTTTCTTCTCAAATGCTTACATGTATCTTTATTTACCCTTGAAATTCAGCAACTTTTTGTAGATAGGTTGTCATGCTGAATGTTCTGTATCATTTTTGCTTGAGATACAGTATATCCTTTTCATTACCATATTCTAGCCTTTTCTGGTCTTCACATATCTTCCTCATTCTTCAAGACCATCAGTTCTGCATGAGTTGGTCTGCATCTTTTATCTTGGTTTCAGGTATTGCTTTTAATATTTTAAATTTTCTTTAGTTTTTTGTTTTTATTTGATATAATTTTTATATATTCTTCTTATAAGCTATACTATATTTTCAGCAATGCTTTTGTGTAATTTTGTTTCTTGTAATATCATCTTATAACTACTGTGTAGTTCTATCTTTTCCACTTGTTTTACACTTGCTGAGTTCTGTTAGTTTTCATCTCCCTGTATCATATAGTCTAACATTGAACCATGCATTATTAGACCTCTTGTTATTATCATGTAACTCATGCTATTTGTAATTTTTGAGACTGCTGAGAAATAATGACCTGAAACTGTCCCCCATAGACAACTCTTGCTATTGATGTGTGTTATTCACTGACCTTTTACTATTATTTGATTCTTACTTTTAATTAAGTTAATTTACTTTAGTTTATTTGAATAATGTTTATTTTCTTGAGACTATTACTCATGTTTTTGGGAAACTAGCCATAGTTTCATTGAAGTTGAGTGAAAAAAATGATGATGTAGGAATGTCACTATCTTTGATTTAGTTTTATATTCTGGGGCAGTTTCTGAAAACAAATGTTTTTCCTTTTTTCCTAGTGGAATGATTTCTCAGTTATTGGCATTAAAATTTAATTTTTGCTTTCCTTGTTTCATTTATTTCATTTCATCTCTGACAATCCCAGATAGATACAAGGTTAAATAATTGATAAACATGTTTTAACAGTATGTCTTCTTCTTCTTCTTCTTCTTCTTGTTTGTCTCCCATGCCATTCTGCAATGCCAACCAAGTTTCTGTAGACATATTTTCTGCTTCTCAAGTTGCCTGTCCACCCATCTAAATCTAATACTCAAAAATATTATTGAGTGGAATACTAAAGAGAGCAATAATCATTTTGAAGAAACTCTGAATACTGAGGTGAAAATGGTATGTAGTATGTCTGTGTCTTCTCCCCCCCCCCTTTTTTTTTCTATTTCACAGCTTTTAAAATACATCTCAAAGTTTTTGGTCATTTTCTCATGGCTTTGAAGAAGCGTCCAACTTTCCTACCCTTGCAAATACACACATTCATTTTTGTTTGTTTTATGTTCTTGGTGGATTTTCAGAGACGAGAGTAGCACAATAAAATAGCATTGCTATTTAATTTATTTTTTTCTAAAATATATTATTTTGGGGTTTTATTTGTGCAATGCAATTATAAAGCATAATGAGATTCAAAGTGAGACATTTATTTATGCATAATTTTTTTAAATTTTAATCAGAGATTTTAAAAATTAATTTTATTAGAATTTCTAGTAGAATAATTAACCTATTTAGGAAAAATAGTCTATATTGTGAAATAAATAGAAAATAATTTTATACTATTCCACTCCTAAAACAATAATTGAAAAGTCATATATGTAGAGTTTTTCAAGAGCATGACTTCACCACCAGTAAATAAATAATTTTGATGGACAATTTACTGACAGGGTTCTTATTCTGCTGAAGGAAATAAGATGTTTCAAACTTTTACTATTCTTGTGATCCTTAGAGAAGCATGGGCTTAAATAGGGACATTGTAAAAAACACAAAACTGTAAGCCCAAATGTATATTGAGTGAATCAGGATTTGGGTTTTAACAAAAGCCTCAGATAATCCCAATGCACACTAAAGTGCAAGAAGTACTGCTGTTACTGTGAATGCTCCCAGATCTTAAAGAAAGCTTTGTACATAGTCTCAAGCCCAGTAAGTATTTGTAGCTTCACATTTCTTCTTTTATACCATAATGTAAATAACTATGGCTAAGATATAGTGATGTGCTGGTGACGTTCTGAAAAAATATTTCTGATTCATATAATTTGCTAAATTTCTTAATGTGAAGACTTCCAGAATTACTAATTTCAAACTAACAATGATATCCCTGAATTTGCAATTGGGAAGATATGTCTCTAGTCTTTTCTCACATTACTGTCAAAATTGGCACACCACTGCTCAGTCTATTTATTGCTATTGTCATTATATAAACAATCTAGCTATAATGCCTTAAAATTTTGTTTATAAACCAGCCTTTATGTCTAGATTTTTTTCTGCATTAAGTATACACTATATCTAATTTCAGTCTTTAAAATAGTTTTCTTCTTCCCAGTTATTTTTTGTCTTTTATTTCTTCATATAACAATTACAATTCTTTTATATGATAATTGGTCATTTTATGAAGAAAGTATTTGACTTGGCCAAGTCCACACAACAAATAGCAAGACAAAACAAATTGAAGAGCTAGAATTCTAGATTTCCTAAATCCAAGTCATTGTAATATTTTGTGTCAGATACTTTTTATATGGAGAATGATAGAAGGGGATTCCCCAAAACTATTTTTACCCCATGATAGTTCTAAAATTCCTGGGAATTTTAAAGAGATGAAATAGCAAGTAAGGTTATGCATTACTAGACTTGAGAAAGATTTGTATAGCCATGTTTATCACTGACTTCTCTGCCTTCCTTATTACCCTAAGGCTGATCCACGAAGATAAGTTTGGTATTTTTTCTCTTCCAAAGACATAGTCAACAGCATTCATTATGAAGATGAAGAAAGAGACTTACAGAGAGGGTTAAATAATTTGCTTATGCATACTCAAGTAGTAAATTACAAAACCAGATTAAAATCTAGTTCCATCTGGATCCCAAACCGTCTTTACTATTTATCATACAATACTTTATATGTTTTATTTTCTTTATTTATTATATAGAGTATGAATTTGTTATCCTAGGAATATGATAACATCAGTATTCATATTCAGTCTTTAGAGAGTTGGTCAAATAGCAAAAATCTTCAAAGAATGTTCAAATCTGTATCAATGAGAGACTTTCAATTTTTTTATTTGTAAGAAGTTCTCATCCATAAAGAGCAAAATCATGTCATTTGCAGGAAAATGGATGGAAGTGGAGAATATCATGCTACATGAGAAAATCCAGTCTCAGAAAGTCAAGGGCTACATGCTTTCTCTCATATGTGGAAGCTAGAGAGAAAAAGTAAAAAGCATCCCATGAAAATTAGGACAGAGACCAGTTGATTAGGGGAAGAGGAATGAGAAGGGTAGAGGGGAGGAAAAGGAGAGGTATGAGGAAAGAAAAAGACCATATAATGTTATTTGCATATAGGAATGAATCACTATGAATCTCTCTATCATGCATGGGGAATAAGAAGAGGAGGTAAAGGGGAAATATGGGAAAGGAGACCAACCAAATAATGGTATATGCATATATGAATATATTGTCATGAATCTATCTCATACAATTACAATGCACCAGTTAAAATATTTTAAAAATTCCCAATTATATACAATTGAAACATACATTTCACATATATATTTGAAAATTTCACGGAAACAGAATGTAGATTAAGCTTACCAGAATGTAGATGAACAATACTTTATTTCAAAATAAAAAATGAAATAGGGAAGAAGGTGTAGCTCAGAGGTAGAATGTCCATTGGCTCAGTCCCCAGTACTACAACAAACAAACAAGTAAAAACCAGGATTTTCTCAAAGAAAATTTCATAGTTACCACAATCCTGATCTGGCATGCCCTGGAGAGTTATTTCCCTATAACTTGAGGAAGGAGAAAATAGGGAGCTATTGTTTAATGTTTCCATAATTTGGAGGGAAAGAAAAATTTTGGAATTAAATAGTGGTGATAATTGCATAACATTGTGAGCGTAAGTAATATCTCTCAGTTGCATGCTTAAAATATTTAAAATTGAAAATTTATACTCTATATTTTACCACAATTAAAATATATTAAAAACAAACCTAAGGCTACAAAAACTTCACATGAAGATCATAGTATCATTTGTAGAGAATAATATTCTTGGGAAATATTTCAAATGGTTTTTATGTTCCTGAGATTCTACAAAAAAATTACAAACAGAAATTAATTTTTTATATTTGATTGACTAACTAAATAGAAATTATATAAATTTATATTGAGAATATTAAACTTCTAGTAGGCCATTTGACTAATATCAGTCTATGTATTCTTATCCTGTGAAAAGCCAAAATATAACCAGAATTTATGAGCTAGTAAGGTGATCCCAAATAGAAAAGTATTAACAATTAGCCACACCCTTTAACTTGTAGTTAATTTGTAGTTCTTCCCTGAAACCATATACTTAGAATTATATAGAAACTTTTAAAACCCTCCAAAGATGGTCCATGTATTCTAATAGGTCTGGAATTTCTTAGTCTTATTCCTTAACATTACATTTAAACATGATTTTCTTAGCTGAGCATGGTGGCCCAAGCCTGTAATCCCAGGATTTAGGAGGCTGAGACAGGAAAATTGTAGGTTTGAGGACAGTCTCAGAAATTTAGCAAGAGCAATCTTAGCAACTGAGCAATACCTTGTTTCAAAATAAAAAATGAAATAGGGAAGGAGGTGTAGCTCAGAGGTAGAATGTCCATGAGCTCAGTCCCCAGTACTACAATAAACAAACAAACAAGTAAAAACCACGATTTTCTCAAAGAAAATTTCATAATTATCACAATCCTGATCTGCCATGTCCTGGAGAGTTATTTCCCTATAACTCTCCTTTGCAACACTTGGCATATATATTCATCATTATTGGCAGTTATGTATATACTTGCAGTACTATGTATTCCATGAGGACAAATGCCGTGTCTAGGTACACTATTTTGTTTTATTTTATTTTTTTTTTATTTTTACTGGTTGTTATTATTTTCATCTAGAAAGATATCTCGTCTTTTTTAGCCTTAAGGCATCCCGTACCACTTTCTGTTTCATCGCATTTATGTTTCAGCTCAAAAATATCCTCACAGTCCAGACATGGTTTTGCACGCTTGTAATCCCAGTACTTGGGAGGCTGAGACAGGAGGATCTCAGCCTCAGCAACTTGGTGAGACTTTCAGCAATTTAGTGAGATTCTGTTGCAAAATGAAAATAAAATAGGATTTGGGTGTGGCTTAGAAGCAGAATGCCTCTGGATTCAATCCCCAATACCAAATTATACACACACAAACACACAAATATACACTCATAGTTCCTTCTTGACCATTCCATGTAGATCCTTATCCAATTTACTATTTCTGCACTCTGTTTCATCTAATAATTCATTTTGACTTTGTTTCTGTATTAATCTATGGATTTTTGTCCCTACTTCTCTTAAGTGATGTAAACTAAGTGATAGGAGAGAGCTTATATGTTTTATTAGCCATTGAACTAGCTTAGGATTAAGCATAGAATCAACAAAACATGCATGAAATATTTGTCTGTCTACTTAGGATTCCTTTTAGAATAAGGATAAGGAATGAGGGCATAGAAAATCTATTTGGATGATGCTAATACATATGCTTTCTTTTTCTGATGTAGCTAAATGATATTCTGTAGTCATAATCGTTCACTTTTAAGTTTGAAGTAAACTACAATGAATGGTCAAACAATATTTTCTAATGAAAAAAACTACTCTCTACCTTTCTAAAATCATCCTTTAAAACTGTTGGAATACAGATATCAACATCCTTCTGCATTATCTAAGGGCTGGGAATCTATAAAGTTACTGGGGAAATAAATAGATTATCTGTTACTAGTCAATGGGTATTCTAGAGAGATACTTATATATTACTTTTGAGTTCCTATTTATTGTTATGCTCAAAGCCAATATGTTTTGCTCAAAGTATTGATTTTTTATTATGTATCTCTTGAGAAAGTTTTACTTCTGACCTTGAAGTTTTCTTGCTTAAAGCATTCATTCATATCTCCAAGAACCAAAGAATATTTTAGAGATTTTACTATAAGTGGCAATAAAATACACCTACTAAATGGAATGTTCTATGAAGTAGAGTTCGTTTCAGGAAGCAATAATTTCTGTGGTGGACTGAGATCGGTTCACTTTTCTAAGTCCTTCTCTTATGAATTTGAATAAATTAAAAATGAAAGAAAATGGGATAAATGCTTTTAGAGATTCATGTCTATTTAGTAGTCCCATAGTCCATCATTGTCAAAAATTTCATTATGCAGTGTGTAAGTATATAATGAAAAAAAAAAGAAAGTAGCTTGTCTAGTCCTATTTCTCAGTTATTACTAAGTGCTCTTTAAATTTAGTAGGCTGTTAGTGTATTTTTAAATTTTTCTATATTAATTATATTTTTAAATACAGATATATATCTATAGTTATGTATCAAGTGCATTGAAAGAGATATATTATTGAATTTTTGTTGTTATGATTGTTCTAAATACTTTTATATTAGTAATTTTACACCATAATTAGTGTGATATTCTACATTTCAGTATATATTTACCTTTATCTGTGAAATTTCTATTTTGACATACTTTCATGTTGCTTTTCAGTTTGCTTTTGAGTTGGAACCTTTAACTGTGTCCTAAATTAGAAGCTTGTTCTTAATAGTCTTGTCATTTTTTATTTCTGTTATTTAATTTTTAGTGTAAATATGTCCTTTGTATTGTATGGAGGATAAATATTTATTGATACTAAATACAATTACTTGCTGTTTATCTAAAAAGTAAATTTAATTGAGAATCCTTTTTTTTTCTTCCTGCCAAATCTGATAATCTTAGACTAGTTATAAAAGTATAATAACACTTCTGAATAGTTCTTTTTTTGACTGCTGGGTAAAAATATAGGGAACACATACATGTGCCTCCGATTACACTTAGTAATAATATTAAAAGTTAAATTCAAAGATTCAGAATAAATGCATTATGTTAATATTATATACTTTTACTGGAATGTATCATGTATATAGCATGTGTATGATATATTAAATATGTACATATAATATTTATGGTGTTTTATCAGGTATGTCAGGATAGTATATTTATAAATTAAATTGTACCCTCAATGTGTTAAGATCTTCGAATATAGTTATAAAGTAAATATTTTCCAAGTTCATTATTTGAAATAGAGTTCACTTTGTGTTCACTTGGATGTGAGATGAAATACATAAACAATTGTCTTCTATCCTCTTGGGATGGCTTAAATTACAAGAAAATGACATGAAAAGGCATTGAAACTAAAGTGGTGATTCTCAGCCTTGACTTCACACTGAAATCATCTGGAAAGCTTTAAATTATATGCCTTGGTTCCACTCTGGGATATTCCTATTTAATTGGCTTGAAGTCTATCCTGGTCATTAGAAATATTTAAAAACTTCCTCAAATAGTTTCTAATTTGTAGTCAAGTTTTCTTAAATTAGTGGATCTCCAAGTTATTTGCACATTTTAACGACCCAGGGAGTCCTTTAAATATCTGGATAAACAGACCACACCCCAAACCGATTAAAATTTTTAAAAGGGGAAGCACATGGAGGACTCAGACTTCACTGATTTAAAACTCCCAAAATTATCTCAGTATGCAGCCAAGTTGGAGAACCACACCCCCGTAGAATTAGTATGCATTCTATGCTTCTCTCCACTCAGACATGAACTAAACTTGAGTGTTTCCCTTACTAGAACATATAAGAATTTAAATAACAAGCAGAACTATAGAAGGTAAGTGGCAATGTTGGTTCCTCTGAAGATTGCAGAAATATTATTCCTGCATAAGCATATACTGGAATGTTGCCTGTGGAAGACCCCACCATAGATTGAATTCACATAGCTTTTGGGTTTCATACATGTTTATTTTTGCCATATATGCAAGTCTGGAATGCTTAATGAGCCACAGAAGTGATGGGAAACCCTAAACCAGGTAGCTTGTCAGGGGCTGGAGTGGGCAAATGAGTGCATCGAAGGAGCCCTGGATAAGGATTAATATATACACACACACACACACACACACACACACACACACACATATATATATATATGTGTGTGTGTATTTTTATGTTTTTATATATTTACCCTATATTACCTATGTAATTTAATTTTCAGGGCCTACACTTCTTATTTTTTATTTATTTATTTATTTATTTTTTGTGGTGCTGGGGATTGAACTCAGGGACATTCTACCTCTGAGCTATACCCCCAGCCCTATTTTTTTCTTATTCTTTATTTTGAAACCGAGTCTCACTAAGTTGCGGAGTGCCTCACTAGGTAGCTGAGGCTGGCCGAGAACCCGGATCCTCTGGTCTCAGCCTCCCAAATGCTGGGATTACAAGCGTGCGCCACCACGCCCGGCGGGCCTACACTTCTTTATTGATCCAATTAGCATAGTGTAACACTTGCCTGAAGGCCTCTGAATGTTGCTGTAGAAACCAAATGATTTTAGTATGTCCTCTAATGTGATTAGCTGAAAATGAAAGTCTAATGGCAGCAATAGGAGCAAATGGAAAAGTCCTGAAATTAGACATGCCCATCACAGTAGTATAAGTACTGCCATAATTGACCTGAGGTGAGTAATATTTTCTCTGCAAAGTAGGAAAAGAAGTCATTCATTTGCAGGAGTTAGGGACTAGGGATTGCAGAAGGGCCTGCAGGTTTGGGCAGAGTAGAAACAATGGACTAGCTTTTGTTTATCTCTTGGAATATAAGTTCATTGGGTAGGGCTACCAGATAAAACACAAAATTAAATTTGAATTTGAAGAAAAGAATGAACAAATTTTTATTGCGTGTGTGTCTCAAGCATTGTATGGAAAATACATATTCTAAAAATTATTTATAGTTCATCTGCAATCCATATTTAATTGTGTATGGGAGTTTTGAAATTGTCAGCTTTGCTCCTTCTCTGTTGTTTTTGTGGAGGAGAGTTTTGTGTGTTAACTCTTTGCTGCATGCTTTGAGGAACTGTCAATTGACATATACTTTAATATCGATAGTACTTTATAATTTAGAAAGTAGATTTATGTATATTGTATAGATTATTTCATGATTTTACAAGAATTTTTATGTTAGACATCATCCCCACTTAACAGGTAAGATAAATGAAAATCAGAGTGGTTGGATACTCATCCATGTTTATATGTTTAATTAGTGGAATATTAGGCAATTAGTTCTTTGATTCCACATTCAATGTTATTTCAGCTATATTCAAACTATCTCTTAGACTGATGAGCTATCAGTGTTTTATGTTTTAGCAAAAACAGATTCTCTATTATTTTGTATTGTCTAAAACTAGTCCCTGCAGGCATTTCTTCTAATATTTGGTTGTTTTGTTTGTATGATTCCATTAGAGATTTAATATTAATGACATCACTATGATTAAAACACATGCCACATTAAATGTGTCATTGTGGTTTTTCTAACCAAATGAGTTGGCAAATGCATTGTTTTAAGAATTTACATTTTCTACTGAGTTGGAAACAACAATTTATTGCTCCACTATTTTAAGTAGTTACTTTTTATAAAAAATATGTTTTAGTCTGCTTTCTGTCAGTATAACAAACACAAAAGTAGTCAATTTATAAGGAGAAAAGATTTGTTTTGGCTCATGGTTTTGGAGGTCTCAGTTCATGATCAATTGTTGACATGGTGGGATTGTGCAGTAGAACATACCCACTCACCTCATGGCCAAGGAGCAAAATAGAATAAGGCTCTATTTTGCAGGATCACACAATCCCCTTCAAGGGCACACATCAATGACCTGAATGCTTCCCACTAGGCCCCATTTCTTAAAGGTTTCACTACCTCCCAAAGCACCATTCTGAGGACCAAGACTTTAATACATGGAACTTTGGCATACATCCCAGATCTAAATTATATCAACAGGTGTCACAAATTGACTTGAAATAACAAAATTATCATACAATTTCTTCTGGCATATTTTCTAAATTTGTTTTTTTTTAATTTTTTATTGTAGTAATTCGTGCAATATAGCATACATCTTTGTTAAGTACGAGTTGTTAACAACATATTTGCACACAATTCTCATTTGACCCCTTCCCCAGTTCCCACCCCAATCCCCTCCTCCTCCTTCCCCCTCAGGTTCACTTCGGTGAGTGACCTTGATATGATTGTGTAATTACATCATGTGCTTTAGGGCGTTCCTCTGCCCCCTGCGTCCACTACAATTAAATCAACTTCGTTGCTTATCCAGGATCACTCCTTTACATCTGGAGACCCTCCTATGCCCCATCTTCTCCCCAGCATCCACATATTAGGGAGAACATATGCTTCTTAACTCTTTGTGACTGACTAATCTCACTTAACATAATGTTTTCCAGTTGCATCCATTTCCCTGCAAAGAACATGATTTTATTCTTCTTTATGGCTGAGTAAAATTCCATTGTGTACATATCCCATAGTTGTGTAATCCATTCATCTGTGTTTGGACATCTTGGCTGCTTCCATAGTTTGGCTATTGTGAATTGAGCCGCTATAAACATAGATACACATGCATCGGTCTGGTAATTTGGTTTCCATTCTGTTGGGTATATACCCAGTAGTTGTATTGCTGGGTCATATGGTAGGTTCACTCCCAATCGTCTGAGGATCCTCCATACTGTTTTCCACAGTGGTTGCACAAGTTTGCAATCCCACCAACAATGTATTAGGGTTCCCACTTCTCCACACCCTCGCCAGCAGGTGTTGTTGTTCGTGTTTTTTATGATTGCCATTCTGCGTGGAGTTAGGTGAAATCTTAGGGTAGTTTTGATTTGCATCTCCCTGATTGCCAATGATGTGGAACATTTCCTCATACATTTATTGGCCATTTGTATTTCTTCTTTTGTGAAGTGTCTATTTAGGTCCTTTG